>BSBK01008776.1:0-50000 GCA_027943335.1 Chamaecyparis obtusa | reverse complement strand
TGAGAGGGGGGTGAATCAATTAATCACTGTCCCAAATCAATATGTATAATTCAAAACAAATACTCCAACTTCTGATACTCGGTAAAAATAAAATACTTTCTTTGTCTGTGCTTTTACCGATTATCAGTCTATAACTTATAACAATTACCAATCAAATCTAACATGTAATATGCAATGTATGATAACAAAAAAATATCACAATCAACACACAACACAAGAGATTTAACGTGGAAACCCTGTGAAGGGAAAAACCACCTAGGACCAGCAACCCAAAATATTCACTCTTTTGAAGTGAGGTCGGTGAAGACCCAACCCTGTTAAAGGTTTATAAACACACTGTTAGGTGTGACCTTGTTAGAGGGATTTTAGACCAGAAGTTATTGTCCAACTAGCAGTCACTTTGGGGTTGACAGGATAACAATGTTCACTCTATGAATGAAACATCAAAAGGCTTTATAGTTCACTCGGTTAAGAGATTTGACTATGTACAATGGTTAAATATGTAATAGTAGATGATCTACCTTGAAACAACTTCAATTGCAGTTTACAAATCAATGTTCAGCTCATTCAAATCTTTCTAACCAATATATCACTTCAGATTCAACAATGTATCAACTTATCGTCTGTCGGTAATTACTCTTTGTAGCTCGGTAATTGTTCTACAACTCGGTTCTTATTAACCAGTATGATCAGAATGCATGAAGCTTGTTCACATGATAATTCTGTAGTATCTTCTTCTCCCGGCATCACTTCAATAATGAGATTCTTGTCTCTTATATAGACATGTAAATCGTTTACTTCTCCTCCATCAGATTTTGCCGCTTAATCATCTTCATTGATTTTTCCGCTTTAGGCTTCATCGGGTGATGTGTCAATAACACGTTTCAATTTTCTCCATTGGATCTTCCTTTAATTATGTTAGTCATCGATCTTCATAACAAACATTATCTGTTACCTAGATTTTATACTTTTTCCAGCTCATCAATCTTATCGGCTAAACTAATCATTTAATTCCTTTATGTTCTACTTGGTTAACAAAGAAATACATTGGTGAACACAAGCTCAGTTAATACTACACTCAGTATACACAACACTCCGTTGGTGTATACTGAAATGCTTTATTTACCGACAACACTACTTTGTGTCTTTCAGCTCTATTCTTCATCATAAATGAATGCAACATAATAAAGTCAATATCATAAGGTCATAGACTCATCAACAAGTTACTCAATGTATTCCTTATCCTTATCTAAGATATACATCTTCCTCATGTAAATATTTTTGTTCTTCATCTCTTTCACCTTTCTTCAGATGTATCGATATAGTAACTTACAAGATAAGTGTTTTCAAACTAGTTGACATCAATGACAACATAATACTGATTTAATCATATTCCATATCTAATCAGCAACTTCTAAATGATCTCAAATCATAGATTCTTCAATTAGATTCCAAATTAGTTGTAGTTCATCAATCTCTCCCTTTGGCATTGATGGCAACTCAAGTAATATGAAATATACCATACACATACCAAACATGTATTCTACAACTTTGTAAACAAATGATGTAAGTCGAATAGACTTAATATGTTTAATCACTACGTTACTCAACATTTGTAATGCTGTGATGATTGGCTTTTTCAGTTCCTTGTTCCTGATTCTATTCTCAGTAACTGATCTTCAATGTTATGTTCCTTTCAAATTATCTCTCCCTTAGATAGTTCTCATCGGTGCTATTTATCTTTACATTCATATTATTTATCTCTCCTTTGACAACAATGCCAAAGAGACAAATAAACATACAACTCTTTATGTTTGATCAGTTGTCCATTACATTCTCTATATCTTTGTATACTGATATCCCAATCTATTTTAGTTCTCCAAACTTAATCACAACCTTGAACATGATCCAAAGTGTGAACTATGTTGCATCAACATGTGTGATCTTCTGATAAGATTAGGCTGATGCAACATCCAGATCACCTTAGTGACCAGTAGACATGGGACGGACCCCAAGTCTAGTCCTCAAGTATTCAAATTTGTCCTTCGGTACAGGCTTTGTAAAGATATCTGCAAGTTGTTCTTTAGATGTAACAAATTCTAACTTCACTTGCTTCTCTTGCACTTGTTCTCTTAAGTAGTGATACTTAATAGATATATGCTTTGTCTTAGAGTGCATCACTAGATTCTTTGAAATATTGATAGCACTTGTGTTATCACAATATATAATCACTGGTTCAATGATTACCTCATTCATTCCTTCCAACATTTGCTTGATATATGCAATGTTTGAGCAATTAGTAGCAGCAGCAACATACTCTACTTCAGCTATAGACTGAGAAATACAAGCCTACTTTTTACTTGTCCAAGTTACAAGTCTTTCACCAAAAGAAAAATTATCCTCTGGTGGTGCTTTTTCTGTCATCCACATTTCCAGCCCAATCAGCATCGATGTATACCTTCAACTCAAACTTTCCTTCCTTAGGATACCAAATGCCATAATCCTCTATCTTTTTCAAATATCTTAAGATTCTTTTAGTAGCAATCATGTGTGATTCTTTAGGGTTAGCAGAAAATCTAGCAACAATTCCCACAGCATGTGTTATATCTAGTGTTCCCACAGGTTTAGCATCTTCCATGCCAAATGTCTTCAATACTTCCTTTATGTATTTAGATTGTGTGATGAATATCCCATCACTCTGTTGAATCACTTATAGTCCTAGAAAGAACTTAATCTCTCCGAACATAGACATTTCAAACTCCTTTTGCATTTCATCAGCAAAGGCTTTACATATGTAATCTTGTCCTCCAAAAATAATATCATCCACAAATATCGAAGCAATAAGAATAGTGTCATCAGTATCACCTTTCATATACAAATTGCTATTTTCACTAGTCCTTACAAATCCAATACTTAGCAAGTAAGTATGCAGTCTTTCATACTAGGCTCTTGGTGCTTGTTTTAAACCATATAAAGCTTTGTGTAATCTACATACCATGTCTCTATTGTCTAGATCAACAAACCCTTCAGGTTGTTCTATGTAGACCTCTTCTTAAAGTATACCATTCAGAAATGTTGACTTCACATCCATTTGATAAACTTTGAATTTCTTGTGTGTAGCATATGCAAGTAGCATTCTAACTCCTTCCAATCTAGCAATAGGTACAAATGTTTCACCATAATCAATGCCATCTTCCTGTGCATATCCCTTGCATACCAATCTAGCTTTATTTCTTGTCACTTCACCATTTTCATTCAGTTTGTTCCTAAATATCCATTTAGTACCGATAACATTCTTATCCGTTGGTCGGGGTACTAAGCTCCAGGTTTCATTCTTTTCTATTTTCTCTATTTCCTCTTTCATTGCATTAACCCATTCTTCATTCTCTAATGCAACTTTCACATTTTTCGGTTCAAATTCACAAACTAGACATGTACCTTGTCTTGCTTTGCTCCTAGTTTACATTCCAGCTTGTCTGTCTCCAATAATTTGTGTCTCAAGATGATGTCTTCTGAAAAATCTAGCCAGTACTCAGTCTCTCCTTTCTTGTTTATCCTATTCAGTTTCATGTGCTTGCTCGGTAGCTCCATCTTGTTTGTCGATTTGTTCTTCCTACTATTCTGCATTGTTTTCCTGCTGACCGGTTATAACAGGTTGTGACTTCGGTAGATAATTAGGTTGTTCAATGTAAGTGAATCTACCATAGTCTTTCATTTCCTTTCTACTATCTTCTATTTTCTTCTCATCAAACTCATCAACACGAACATTAGTACTTTCAATTATCTTATTTGTAACCTTATTCAAACATTTGTATGCTTTACTCTTAGTAGAATATCCTAAGAATATTCCCTCATCACCTTTAGAATTAAATTTCCCATTTCTCTCATCTTTTAGAATAAAGCATTTGCTTCCAAAAATCCTGAAATAACTTACAGTAGGTTTGTGTCCAAACCATAGCTCATAAGTGTCCGGTTGGTGTCCTTCTTCAATTTTACTCTAGAACATATACAGTTGTACTGACAGCTTCTCTCCAATATGTCTGAGCAACATTCTTCTGTATCATCAATGTTCTAGCACAGTCAATTATTGACCTGTTCCCTCTTTCAACAATGCCATTTTGCTGAGGTGTTCTTGGTGTAGAGACATGTCTCTTAATACCATGCTCATTACAAAAATTAGTAAATTCATCAAAGATAAATTCACCTCCTCTATCAGATCTTAAGCATTTAATTTATTTTTCAGTCTTTTTTTCTACCTTAGCTTTATACCATTTGAACATTTTAAAAGCTTCATAAAAGCTTCAGATTTCTCTTTCAAGAACATAACTATCATCAGTCTAGTATAGTCATCAACAAAAAGAATAAAGTATCTATCACCATAATAACTCTGAGTTCTCATAGGACCACACAGGTTGGTATGAACCAACTCAAGTATCTTCTTTGTTGAGTAGTCTTTGCTTTTAAAACTAGACTTAGTCATCTTACCTTTCTGACATTCATGGCCTATAGCATGATCAGGTTTTGATAAGTTAGGCAAACCTCTAACTCTTCTCTTTTTGCTAATCTTGATCATGTTATCAAAATTCACATGGCATAACCTTTTGTGCCACAACCATGCATCTTCATCCTTCACTAACAAACAAGAAGTCTGATCAAAATCAAGATAAAATAGGTTACCTCTAGTTTGTGTACCGGTTCTGACAAGTCTTCCTCCATCATTATAGATTTTTACCTTTCTTCTCTCAAAAGCAAGTCGATGGCCTAAGTTATTCAGTTGTGCCACACTTAACAAATTATAGTTCACTCCATCTACCCAATATGCATTTTCACATTTTATTCTATCATTAATCATCAGTGAACCTTTACCTCTTACCATACAAGGTTCATCATTGCCCACTCTTACAAATCCTCCATTGTATTCATCAAGTAGATCAAATTTCTCTACATCACTAGTCATATGATGTGTATAGCCACTGTCTATGATCCATGTATCATTTCTGCTTACTTTAGAGATTAGTGCTATCTCTTCATGTTTTTCTTCTTCCTCTGAGTCATCTTTCATAGCAACAAATACAAATTCTACATCATCATCAGTTTCAAATTCAAATTCAAATTCTTCTGCTATGTAACATACCTTTTTTCCCTTTGTCATAGTTATCACGGTTATCTATGTTATTGTGTCGGTAGCCTCTGTTGACTCTTCTTCCATAGCTTCCTTCCGATCAGTCTTTGGATCTATCTTCATCTTTCTTATTCGGACATCTAGTAGCAATGTGGCCAACTTCTTTACAATTAAAGCATGCTGAAGGTAGCTTACCTCTATATCTTCCTTTTCCTTTGGGTAATTTTCTAGCCATAAGAGCTTCAAGCTCATCAATTTCATCATTGGTATTGCTATCACTATCATCATTCTTATTTTTCCTGCTAGACTTACTAATCTTCAAAGAAGACATGAAAGTGGATTCAACAGAAGGTACAACATAGTTGTCAAAGTTATTCAATTCAAAGGTTGTAAGCTTACCGATCAGTGTGTCAAGAGTAAGGTTGGAGTTAGCCCTTGTTTCATGAATTGCAAAGATCCTGATCGCATGAACTGGCAGCAAACTTCTGAGAATCTTGCTTATCACTATTTCATCCTCAATAACTCCATCGGATGCTCTAATAGCATGTACTACCTCTTTCAGTCTATTTGTGTATTACACAATGTTCTCACCTTCCTTCATCTTCAAATCATCAAATCTACCTCTTAGGTTTTCAGCTCTGGCTCTCCTAACATGTGCATCACCACTGTAAACTTGAGAAAGTTCTTACCACATTTCTTTATCAGTTGCACAACCCTTAATATCTTCAAATTCGGCATCGGTACAGGTAGTAGCAAGTTCCATCATAGTAATATTGTGTTCATGCATGTCCTTCAGTTGATCAAGAGTCAAGGGACCTGGTGTCGGTTCAATGTAGCCATTCTCCATCAGCTCTAGTGCAGAATTCCCAATTCCAGATATGTGTAACTTCATTCGGCTTTGCCATACTATGAAGTTCTCTTTGTTCAGCTTTGGCACTTCCCTCTTATACATCTTGAGACCTTTGTGCTGAAGTCCTTAAAACTTTGTTCTAAGAAACCATTTCTCTGATACCAATTATTAGAATAACTGAGAGGGGGGTGAATCAGTTAATCACTGTCCCAATTCAAAATGTATAATTCAAAACAAATACTCCAACTTCTAATACTCGGTAAAAATAAAATACTTTCTCTATTTGTGCTTTTACCAATTATCAGTCTATAACTTATAACAGTTACCGATCAAATCTAACATGTAATATGCAAAGTATGATAACAAACAAATATCACAATCAACACACAACACAAGAGATTTAACGTGGAAACCCTGTGAAGGGAAAAACCACCTAGGACTGACAACCCAAAATATTCACTCTTCTAAAGTGAGGTCGGTGAAGACCCAACCTTGTTAAAGGTTTACAAACACACTGTTAGGTGTGACCTTGTTAGAGGATTTTAGACTAGAAGTTATCGTCCAACCAATAGTCACTCTGGGGTTGATAGGATAACAATGTTCACACTATGAATGAAACATCAAAAGGCTTTATAGTCCACTCGATTAAGAGATTTGACTGTGTACAATGGTTAAATATGTAACAGTAGTTGATCTGCCTTGAAACAACTTCAATTGCAGTTTACAGATCAATGTTTAGCTCATTCAAATCTTTCTGACCAATATATCACTTCAGATTCAACAATGTATCAACTTACTATCCGTCAATAATTACTCTTTGTAGCTCAATAATTATTCTGCAGCTCAGTTCTTATTAACTAGTATGATCAGAATGCATGAAGCTTGTTCATGCTATAATTCTACAGTATCTTCTTCTTTCGGCGTCACTTCAATAATGAGATTCTTGTCTCTTATATAGACATGTAAATTGTTTACTTCTCCTCCATCAGATTTTGCCGCTTAATCATCTTCATTGATTTTTCTTCTTTAGGCTTCCTCAGCTAATGTGTCAATAACACATTTCAATCTACTCCATTAGATCTTCCATTAATTATGTTAGTCGTCGATCTTCATAACAAACATTATCCGTTACCTAGATTTCATACTCTTTCCAGCTCATCAATCTTATCGGCTAAACTGATCATTTAATTCCTTTTTGTTCTGCTCGGTTAACAAAGAAATGCATTGGTGAATACAAGCTTGATTAATACTATGCTCGGTATACACTACACTCCGTCGGTGTATACTGAAATGCTTTATTTACCAACAACACTGCTTTGTGTATTTCAACTCTATTCTTCATCATAGATGAATGCAACATAATAAAGTCAATATCATAAGGTCATAGACTCATCAGCAAGTTACTCAATGTATTCCTTATCCTTATCTGACATATACATCTTCCTCAGGTAAATATTTATGTTCTTCATCTCTTTCACCTTTCTTCAGATGTACCGGTATAGTAACTTACAAGATAAGTGTTGTCAAACTAGTTGACATCAATGACAACATAATACTAATTTAATCATATTCCATATCTAATCAACAACTCCTCAATGATCTCAAATCACAGATTCTTCAATTAGATTCCAAATCAATTGTAGTTCATCACTTAATGCACATAAAGTAATTTCCCTCATGCCTACATGACCAATGTCCAATGCTAAATTAATTACTCAATATATATGTTGACCTTATTTTGATTAATAATACCTATACTTGATCTTCATGAAGAATAATAATATGCACTAACACAAGGGCTTAAATGTTTGTCACATCTATAAGATCTAAAGCCAAGATCTAAGTGATAGGATCAATTAATTAGATGGCATGGGCAAACAATCCATCTATGTTCTAAATTAAAAGAAAATAAATATATATTTTATTTTTTTATGGGTAATAGGCCGAAGCCAAGATCAACAAGGGGCTCAAGAAGACTTGAACCCAAGACCTCCCAATTGGAGGCTCGCAACTTACCATTGCGTTGTGGGGTGTTCCCCAAAAAATAAATATTTTGATATAAACATATTTTATATATATATATATATAATGTTTTCTACTTTAGAGCTATTTTATTTATTTTAATTTGGAAGTATTTTATATTTATTTTATTTTAATACTTTACTTTAAAACATATATGCTAACTATGTTCTAGTTTTTATGTGCATGGTTATAACATTTGTTTTGTTGTTGTGTTATAGAACACCTCATGACATAATAATTATTGAAATTAAAATTAATTGTTGCACTTGTAATTAATAAATATTTATTATAATTACTTAATTATGAAATAATTTTCAATTGTTATATCAAATAATAAATAAATAATGTCTCTCTCTTTCTAATGTATAAGCATTAGAGTTCAAATTAGGTATTATACCATAGGTCCGAAAAAGAAGCATCTCAAAATGAAAATAAACTCCATTACATTATGAAACTCCAAAAAGCAAACCATTTCTTATAAATGTTAAATTAATTGAATCGATATGTTCAACCTAGTACAATTAGAAAATGTTTGATTTCTTCACAATACTATTAATTAGCAATTATTTTTCTCTTTAATTCATAAACAAGATTATCTAAATTATTAAATGAAATCATAATTAAAAATGAAATGGAAGAAGATTTTATAAATTGTAATTATAGAAAAGATTATAAAAATTAATAAATTATAAATGAAGAGCGAGGAAGATGAAAAAAATTTGGACCATTTCTCGATTTATGCGTGTCATCCTTGCGCAGGGGCCATGCTAATCTTCTCTGTATCATTCCAATTTTATCGAATGTCTCCGAAGAGACACTTAACTGCTTGTGGCATTCACAATATAAAGTCTTTTTATGGGATATTATAAGGAATGTGGGAATAAAGAAACGTGGCTATTGGAGGTCATACCCTGCCCCTGTGTGCAATGGTTACAAACGTGGCCTCAACAGAGGCACAAACAATTTGGAATATAGCGAGTATGATCTCTCAAATGTGTGACAGAGGAATCAACATCAAAATCAAGGGCCTATCTTACTATTCCATCTCAACTTCCAACACACGTACATACACACCCACCCTCGTAGACTCTCAAATCAGCTCACCTTTCTATACTGTGTCACTTTTATACACAGAAACCACCAAAGTTTACACATAATTCCACTTATGAATAATAAAGTACAAAGTGAAAGCATGCATTTCTTCAAAAAGCTAACTTCGTTTAGGCCCCGTTTGTTTGCAGAATTGGAATTTGATTCAAAACCTGATTATCTCAAAATAAGGTTTTGAAATTCTGGTTTTGTGTATCCGGAAGATAGTTTGGAGTGTTTGGTTGACGCGGAATATGAATGAGACAATCCATCTTCTGTGTTTGCTTGCCAATTTCAAAATTATAATTGGAATTGAGAATTTCATATTTCTGTATTTGATTCTACAATTTCAAAATCTTTGGTTCTACTTCATTGTTGCTACCATGGATCTGCCAAGAACAAAAAAAAGTAGGCAATAATTGGCTAGGTCTTTAGACGATAATGTTGTGAAGCACACAGAAAATAGGTTTGATAAAAAGAAATAAAAGACACAATGTCATTACCCCCATTGATGTGCAACTGAACTCTCCCAAAGGAATTATTCACTGTGAAGTGACATCTGTGGAGAAGCAGAGAGCAGACAATAATAATGTACAAGATTTGAGATGACACTGAATATTCAAGCAAGTTCATAGATAGCGATACAGCCTTGTATTTCTTACAAGGATATTTATATAAATAGCGAAACGTCTCTTGGAAGAAATCATCAATAGAGTTGTCAACAAGGATATAAAATAGCTGTCCATTCAGAGCACTTGGACTTCACTGATCCAAAATTTAGTCAAGTTTCTCAGATCAAGAATATTCAATAATCAGGCACATGTGGCAAGCAAAGCAGGCCGTTACAGGTTTTAAGAAACATGTAGCAGGTGTCTAGTAAGCCATTGCAAGTGTTATGCTTGCACTCTGCATAGGACCAGAGTTGTTCATGATTATGTGTGGGTCATTATAGCAAAAAAAAAATAGGACCCGACTGCACAATTAAACGGGGTTCATAAAAACCCAAAATTGGATTATCATTTTGAATTCCACCTATTGGGTGGGAAGATGGATATGCCCATTTTGGTTGTATATTCGGGTTTTGATGGTATAACCCGATTTTGAAAATGAGTGTTCCAAATAGTGGATTCAGGTCAAAACTTGATTATCCACTTCCAATTCTAGTCATCTTCTTGCAAACAAACGAGGCCTTATTGTCATTCCTTTATTCATCCATCTATCCTTGCAATCACTTTATCTTCATATTCTTAATTTCTTTCATCTCCTAATGCTAATACTTAGCACAGGTGTGATATGCATTCCATAGGTATATGGAATCTGGTAGGCTAGCATGGGATAACTTGTTTTCAAAAACATCTTTTTTGAGCGATTGGCATTTCTATTTTGTATTTCATAGAATTTGACAATTAGGAATGTTGCCTAAGCTAGGGAGACCAATTAGACTAAGGAAAATATTGAACTTAGAATGACAGATAGATAATGGCCTTGCTTTTATTTTATTTTATTTGATAGACTCAATTTATTTTAATTGCGTAAATCAAGAAAGTGTAGAGAAGTTAACTACATAAATCAAGAAAGTTCAAATAAAAAATAATAAAATATTAGATAATATATTGATTATTGCGTCTAAATTGGTGGAGGAACACCTACTGAGTTGGATGCCTCATGAAGGATTTTGCATTTGTTTTTGTTTTTTACATTTTCGCAAGATTGAATAAGGTCCTAAGGACCATTTGAAATCAATTCAAATCACTTTGTAAGGCTATTGAAGCCATTAAACTCATGGAGACCTATATGGTCTTGATGTGGTCAAGCTTGGTCAAAGCATACTAGAAGAGCCCAATATGGGTGAAATTGATGTGGTAAGTTCCATTGAGTCTATTTTAATATGTCTAAGGTGATGGTACAAGTTTTTGAGTCATTTTGTCAAGTGCGATAAAAGTTGTCATTGTAAAAAGTGTAAAAAATGGAAAAAAATACAAAAAAGTGGTGTCAAATGATAGTTTAATGGTCATGAGTCAATTTGGTTCAGTTGTAACTACTGATACAAGGTTTTACAGTTTATATAAACCTCATCCCATCATTGTATGAGGATTTGTTGGAGTTTTGTGACGTGAAAACCAATGAATACAATGTAAAATTCTAAAATTCCTTCTTATTCATTGTTGCAGAAGTTTGTATGGACATGTACAACCTGATAATGATGTAATATCACTTGTTTTGGATGATGATATTATTCTACTTTATTTTTTCTTTGGTTTCATTCAATTTTATTAAGTATTATGAAAGTTATGATTGTTTTAGTGACTGCCACTTTCCATATTTCTCCTGTAACAGTCCAGTTGCAACTTGTGGTATGGGCTTGTATGGAATATTTATGACCTCTAATTAGATGCATTTGAAAGAGGAGTGAATCCACTTTTATTTTGAACTAATTTTATGAGATTTTGTTTTTGATTAAGGTAGTTCAACAGGTTTTGCAGGGACCCCGAAACCCTTTACAATATTGGAACTTAAGATAAAACTATAGGAGTTCCATAATTACAACATTCCAGCCAAACATAGGCCCAGAAACCTCAAGAACACACTTAAGATATTACATTACCAGCATCCAAGATGAATCAGTCCAGCCAAAAAGAGGAAGGACACACAAACATGTAGGTCTATGATCTAAATAGGGTTTCCAACTCTATAAAGTCTATTTTTTACCCATTCCGCACAAAACAACCCAATCTCATTTTGATATATGTTGTAGAAAGCCCAAATGGGTATTGTATACTATGTTTATATATTTTTTACCATTCTTATATGTAAATTTATTCTCAAAATATATGTTTTTGTTGATCACATGCATGAGGCCTAGTCCAATGCAATAGTCAAGATTTGAGGGTTTTGTTACAAAACACCATGTTCCATTTCAAGTTATATTTTAAAAGTCCAAAAAGGGTATCTGAAACACCATTTATTTTGTGGATTGGGTTTGATTATAAAATGTTGTGATCATTTTTGTCAATGTCAAGGGCTAGTAGCCAATGAGCTTGATTTCAGGAAGTATATAGCAATTGATGAATCCAGATGATTTGACTACCACCATGGGTGTAAAAATTACTTATTTGATTGTTCCAGGATGCCTCTAAAGGTAGATTGAGTCTTGTGAACAATAAAAGTCTTATTTTTTATTTGAAGCCTATGAGACAATGAGTCTTTGTGAGGGAAGATCATGTAATTATGATAGACTCAATTTAGTTGATTGCATAAATCAAGAAAGTGTAGAGAAGTTAATTACGTAAATCAAGAAATTTCAAATAATAAATAATAAAATACTAGACTCGTATTTACTCTAACTCAGGTGTTCTACTTTAAGGCTAAAACTCTAGTTGAATTTGACTAGAATATATATCGATACCTAACTAGGGAATTTTCTTGTCCTAGTATTTGCATTGGATCCTTGTTATTATTTTGATAGGAAAATGCTCACTATTATGATGACACAATCACCCACCGTTCATGATAAAATTATATGCTTACCACAAACCATAATAAATCCATTCCAGTATTTTCACATTGCCCATAATAAGCTTTCATTGTTTAAAATTGATACTCAATAAACTATACATCACCCAAAAATGTAAAGCTTTCACGACAGATCACAAACAAGAGGCTAGTAGTAGCCTAGCCCACTACCTACGTATCTATTTCCTAATCAACTTTATACACCGTTTATCCAAAGTATCATACCATAGTGGATACATCCTTCCAACAATAGGAATTTTCCTATCATGAGACAATATAATTTGGTAAATATTTTTTTTCCATTCTAATTCTAATTGGAGATCATCTTGATCTTTCTATATCTTGTCAAATCTAGAAAAGAAAAGAGCAAGCAATAGTCTTTATTTTTGTATGTTGTGTTTGTGGGATGTTCTTGCAACCTTGTCCTTGAAAATATATTCCTTGTGTTTGTTGAAATGGTTTCTAGTATTTTGGTTGTGCTTTGCATATTATAAGGTCATACATACCTTCTATGCACTAAGACTATCATGCTCAGATAAACTTTGTCACACATTATGACAAGGTTCTATTATGTCTATTATGAATAAGGAAACCTTTTTTTTTTCAAAGTATTAGTCCATACAATGAATACAAAGTCCCATTGGTAAATCATATCATATTTTCTATATCAAAATAAGAGTTTCTCTCTGCATGTTTTAACATAATTGTAAATCACAATATCAATCTATTGTATGTTTGTATATATCATACCTGTGCATTTCACACTTATCTATTCATACATATGCATCTACCTCATCACCTATTTATCACCTCTTACTTTACATTGATCAATAACCTAACTTCTTGATACTAACTATCCTCTCACATTTTATCAAATTAGTCATTTTAAGAAGATTATACATAACATGACACACAAAAATAACATGTAGAGACAATTGCATTCCACTCTATCCACCTAACTTATTGAGTTCACAAATATAGGTTAGGCTTCATTCAATCATAACATATAGATCATTGGGACATATCATACATCATAGTCAACCCCATGATCCCTATTTTTTTGTGTAACCTCATTTGTGTTCAACTACAACTGATTTGGAATCTGATTGAAGGATCTGTGATTACAAGATCACTAAGAAGTTGCTGATTAGATATGCAATATGATTAAATCAGTATTATGTTGTCATTGATGTCAACTAGTTTGACAGCACTTATCTTGTAAGTTACTACACCGAGACATCTGGAGAAAAGTGGAAAAGAGATGAAGAACAGAGAAATCTACATGAGGAAAGATGTACATGACAGATGAGGATAAGGAACACATTGAGTAACTTTTTGATGAGTCTATGACTTGATGATATTGACTTCATTATGTTGCATTCATCTATAATGAAGTATAGAGTTGAAAGACACAAAGCAATGTTGTTGGTGAATGAAGCATTTTTAGTATACACCGACGGAGTGTAGTGTATACCAACCGTAGTATTAACTGAGCAGTGTTCACTAACGCATTCTTTGTTAACTGAGCAAAACAAAAATGAATTAAATATTTAGTTTAGCCGATAAGATTGATGAGTTGGCAAGAGTATAACATCGAGGTAACAGATAATGTTTGTTACGCAGATCAACGGCTGACAAAATTCAAAGAAGATCTAACAAAGCAGATTGAAACATGTTATTGACACAAGTACCGAGAAAGTTTAAGCGGCAAAATCTATGAATGTGATTAAGCGGCAAAATCTGATGGTGGAGAAGAAAATGATTTACTCATCTATATAAGAGAACAGAATTTCTTTAGTAAGATGTCGGGAAGAAGAAGAAGATGCAAGATTATTGCGTGAATAAGGTTTCATGCATTCTGATCATACTGGTTAGTGAGAATCGAGCTACAGAACAATTATCGAGCTACAAAGAGCTATTACTGATGGACAGTAAGTTGATACAGTATTGAATCTGAAGTGAATTATTGATCAGAAGGATTTGAATGAACCAAATATTGATCTGTAATCTGCAATTGAAGTTGTATTAAGGCAGGTCATTTTACTGTTACATATTTAACCATTATATACAGTTCAAATCTCTTAACCAAGTGGACTCTAAAAGTCTTATGATGTATCATTCATAGAATGAACATTGTTATCCTGTCAACCCCATAGTGAATGTTGGTTGGACGATAACTTCTAGTCTAAAATCCTCTAACAAGGTCACACCTGACAGTGTGTTTGTAACCTTTAACAGGGTTGGGTCTTAACCGACCTCACTTTAGAAGAGTGAACAATTTTGGGTTACCGATCCCAAGTGGTTTTTCCCTTTATACGGTTTCCATGTTAAATCTCTTGTGTTATGTGTTGATTGTGATATTTGTTTATTATCATACTTTGCATGTTACATATTAGACTTGATCGGTAAACAGTTATAAGTATTAGACTGGTAATCAGTAAAAGCACAGACAGTAAGAGTTATTATTGCTTACCAACGAGAAAAAATAGAAGAAATTATTTTGGATTATACATTTTGAATTGGGACACTGGATAACTGATTCACCCCCCTCTCAGTTATTCTAACAATTGGTATTAGAGCACAGTTGCTTAGAACAGAGTTTTAAAGACTTAAGCATAAAGGTCTCAAGATGTATAAGAGGGAAGTACTGAAACTGAATAAAGAGAACTTCATAGTATGGCAAAGCAGAATGAAGCTACACATATCTAGAATTGGGAACTCAGCACTAGATCTAATGCAAAATGGCTACATACAACCACCCACTGGTCCCCTAACTGTTGATCAATTGAAGGATAAGCATGAACACAATGTTGCTATGGTGGAACTTGCTACTACTTGTACCGATGTTGAATTTGAAGATATCAAGGCATGCACAATTGCCAAAGGAATGTGGGATAAGTTAGCACAAATCTACAGTGGAGATCTGAATGTCAAAAGAGCCTGAGCTGAAAGTCTGAGAGGCACATTTGATGAAATGAGAATGAAAGAAGGTGAGAACATTGTCCAATATTCAAATAGACTCAAAGAAGTGGTACATGCTATTAAAGCATCTGATGGAGTAATTGATGATGAAATAGTGATAAGCAAGATTCTCAGAACTTTGCTACCAGTTTATGCAATCAGGATTTCTGCAATTCAAGAAACAAGAGCTACATCCAACCTCACTCTTGACACTCTAATTGGTAAACTTACAACCTTTGAATTAAACAACTTTGATAATAGTGTTGTTCCTTCTGTTGAATCCACTTTCATGTCTTCTCTGAAGATTGGAAAGTCTAGTAGGAATAGTAATAATTGTGATAGTGATGACAATACTGATGATGAACTTGATGAGCTTGAAGCACTTATGGCCAGAAGATTGCCCAAAGGAAAAGGAAGGTATAGAGGTAAGCTACCTTTAGCATGCTTTAATTGTAAGGAAGTCGGTCACATCACTACTAGATGTCCACAAAAGAAAGATGATGATAGATCCAAGGACTGATTTGAAGGAAGCTATGGAAGAAGAGTCAACAGAGGTTACCGACACAACAACATAGACAACCGAGATGAAAAAGGCAAAAAGGTATGTTACATAGTCGAAGATATTGAAACTGAATCTGATTCTGATGATGATATAGAAGTTGTATTTGTTGCTATGAAAGATGACTCAGAAGAGGAAGAGAAACATGAAGAGACAACCCTGATCTCTAAAGTAAGCAAAAATGATACATGGATCATAGACAGTGGCTGCACACATCATATGACCGGTGATGTAGAGAATTTTGATCATCTTATTGAATATAATGGAGGATCTGTGAGAATGGGAAATGATGCACCTTGTATGGTAAGAGGTAAAGGCTCACTGATGACCAATGACAGATTACAATGTGAAAATGAATATTGGGTAGATGGACTGAACTATAATCTGATAAGTGTGGCTCAGCTGAACAATTGAGGCCACTGACTGGCTTTTGAGAGCAAAAAGGTGAAGATTTATGATGATGGAGGAAGATTGGTCAGAACTGGTACACAATCCAAAGGTAATCTATTTTATCTTGATATAGATCATTCTTCTTGTTTGCTAATAAAGGATGAAGATGCTTGGTTGTGGTACCAAAGGTTATGCCATGTGAACTTTGACAACATGATCAAGATTAGTAGAAAGAAAAGAGTTAGAGGATTGCCTAACTTGATAAAACTTGATCATGCCATGTGCCATGAATGTTAGAAAGGTAAGATGACTAAATCTAGTTTCAAAAGCAAGGACTATTCAACAAAGAAGATACTTGAGTTGGTTCATACCGACCTATGTGGTCCTGTGAAAACTCAGAGCTATTCTGGTGATAGATATTTTATTCTTTTTGTTGATGATTATACCAGACTGATGATTGTTATGTTCTTGAAAGAGAAATCTGAAGCTTTCAAAATGTTTAAGTGGTATAAAGCTAAGGTAGAAAAAGAAACTGGTAAAGAAATAAAGTGCTTAAGATCTGATAGAGGTGGTGAATTTATCTCTGATGAATTTACTAAATTTTGCAATGAGCATGGAATCAAGAGGCAGGTATCTACACCGAGGACACCTCAACAAAATGGCATTGCTGAAAGAAGGAATAGGTCTATAATTGACTGTGCTAGAACTTTGATGATATAGAAGAATGTTGCTCAAACATATTGGAGGGAAGCTATCAGCACAGCTGTATATGTTCTTAATCGAGTACAACTGAAGAAGGACTCCAACCGAACACCTTATGAACTATGGTTTGGACACAAACCTACTGTGAGTTATTTCAAAATTTTTGGGAGTAAATGCTTTATCTTGAAAGATGAGAGAAATGGAAAATTTGACTCTAAAGGAGATGAAGGGATATTTCTGGGATATTCCACTACAAGTAAAGCATACAAATGTTTGAATAAGGCTACAAATAAGATTGTTGAAAGTACTAATGTCCATGTTGATGAATTTGATGATAAGTACACTGAGGAAAGTACAAAGGAACTGAAAGACTATGGTAGATTCACTTACATTGAATATCCAGAGTATTTACCGACACCGCAGACAGTGTCAACCGGTCAGCAGGGAAATAATGCAGTACAACAGACACCACAAACTGATGAACATGAAGAAGTTGCCGAGCAAGGAAATGACCCTAAGTAGGATGAACATGAAGAAGTTGCCGAGCAAGGAAATGACCCTGAGTAGGATGAACAAGAAAGGAGAAATCAAGTCTTGGCTAGTTTTGTCAGGAGACATCATCCTAAAACACAAATCATTGGAGACAGACATGCTGGAATGCAAACCAGAAGCAAAACAAGACAAGGTACATGTCTAATTTGTGAATTTGAACCTAAAACTATGAAAGTTGCATTAGAGAATGAAGAATGGGTTAATGCAATGAAGGAGGAAATAAAACAAATCGAAAAGAACAAAACCTAGTCCTTAGTACCCCGACCAATAGATAAGAATGTTATCGGTACTAAGTGGATATACAGGAATAAATTGAATGAAAATGGTGACATCACAAGAAATAAAGCTAGATTAGTATGCAAGGGATATGTACAAGAAGAAGGCATTGGTGAGACATTTGCACCTGTTGCTAGATTATAAGGAGTTAGAATGCTACTTGCATATGATGCACATAAGAAATTCAAAGTCTATCAAATGGATGTGAAGTCAGCATTTTTGAATGGTATACTTGAAGAAGAAGTATACATTGAACAACTTGAAGGATTTGTTGATCCCGAAAACAAAGACATGGTATGTAGATTACATAAAGCCTTATATGGACTAAAGCAAGCACCAAGAGCATGGTATGAAAGACTGCATACTTACTTGTTAAGTATTGGATTTGTTAGAACAAGTGAAAACAACAATCTGTATGTGAAAGGTGATACCAATGACACTATTATCATTGCTGAAATATTTGTTGATGACATTATCTTTGGAGGCTCAGATCTTGTCTACAAGGCATTTGCTGATGAAATGCAAAAGGAATTTGAAATGTCAATGTTCGAAGAGATTAATTTCTTTCTTCGACTACAAGTTATTCAGCAAAGTGATGGGATATTCATCACACAATCTAAATACATAAAGGAAGTACTGAAGACATTTGGCATGGAAGATGCTAAACCTATGGGAACATTGATGGCTACTGGATGCAAATTGACAAAGGAGGATGAAACTACTGAAGTAAATCAAACACTTTACCGATCTATGATTGGCAAGTTAATGTACGTAGTTCACAGTAGGCTAGATATAGCACATACTATGGGAATTGTTGCAAGATTTTCTGCTAATCCTAGAGAATCACACATGATAGCTATAAAAAGGATCTTAAGATACTTGAAGAAAATAGAAAATTATGGATTATGGTATTCTAAGGAAGGGAAGTTTGAACTGAAAGTTTACAACGATGTTGATTGGGCTGGAAATGTGGATGATAGAAAAAGCACCACTGGAGGAGCATTTTTCTTTGGTGAAAGACTTGTAACCTAGACAAGTAAAAAGCAAGCTTGTATTTCTTAGTCTACAACTGAAGCATAGTATGTTGCTGCTACTACCAACTGTTCAAACATTGCATATATCAAACAAGTGTTGGAAGGAATGAATGAGGTAATCACTAACCCAGTGATTATATATTGTGACAACACTAGTGCAATTAATATTTCAAAGAATCCTGTGATGCATTCTAAGACAAAGCATATATCTATTAAGTATCATTACTTAAGACAACAGGTGCAAGAGAAGCAAGTAAAGTTGGAATTTGTCACATCTAAAGAACAACTTGCAGATATTTTTACAAAGCCCCTACCGAAGGACACATTTGAATACTTGAGGACTAGACTTGGGGTTCGTCCCCTGTCTATCAGTCACTAAGGTGATCTAGATGTTGCATCAGCCAAATTTTATCAAAATATCATTCATGTTGATGCAACATAGTTCACACTTTGAATCATGTTCAATGTTGTGATTAAGTTTGATAACTTGAACCGATGAGAAATCAGTATACAAAGATATAGAGGAATTACTAAACACCACAAAGAGTTACTTGGCTACTACAGAGCTGATTGTTTATTTGTTTCTTTGGCATTGTTGTCAAAGGGAGAGATAAACATATGAAATGAAAAGGGGAGAGATATACATATGAAATGAAACAAAACAAGCACCGACAATAATTATCTAAGGGAGAGTATTGAAGATCAGTTACAAAGAACAGAAGTAGGAACAGGAGAACTGAAAAGATTACAACTACAGAAAGGTAAAGTTGTATTACTTAATGTTGGTTTAGTAACGTAGTGATTAAACATATTAAGTCTATTCGACTTACAGCATTTGTTTACAAAGTTGTAGAATGTATGTTTGGTATGTGTATGGTACATTTCATATTATTTGAAGTTGCCATCAATGCCAAAGGGAGAGATTGTCGAACTACAACTAATTTGGAATTTGATTGAAGGATCTGTGATTACAAGATCATTGAGAAGTTGCTGATTAGATATGCAATATGATTAAATTAGTATTATGTTGTCATTGATGTCAACTAGTTTGACAACACTTATCTTGTAAGTAACTACACCGAGACATCTGGAGAAAAGTGGAAAAGAGATGAAGAACAGAGAAATCTACATGAGGAAAGATGTACATGACAAATGAGGATAAGGAACACATTGAGTAACTTTTTGATGAGTCTATGACTTGATGATATTGACTTCATTATGTTGCATTCATCTATAATGAAGTATAGAGCTGAAAGACACAAAGCAATGTTGTCAGTAAATGAAGCATTTTTAGTATACACTAACGGAGTGTAGTGTATACCGACCACAGTATTAACCGAGTAGTGTTCACCGATGCATTCTTTGTTAACCGAGCGGAACAGAATGAATTAAATGTTTAGTTTAGCCGATAAGATTGATGAGCTGGCAAGAGTATAACATCGAGGTAACAAATAATGTTTGTTACACAGATCAATGGCTGACAAAATTCAAAGAAGATCTAACAAAGAAAATTGAAATGTGTTATTGACACAAGTACCGAGAAAGTTTAAATGGCAAAATCTATGAATGTGATTAAGCAGCAAAATCTAATGGTGGAGAAGAAAATGATTTACTTGTCTATATAAGAGAACAAAATTTCTTTAGTAAGATGCCGGGAAGAAGAAGAAGTTGCAGGATTATCGCGTGAATAAGGTTTCATGCATTCTAATCATACTGGTTAGTGAGAACTGAGCTGCAAAACAATTACCGAGCTACAGAGAGCTATTACCGATGGACAGTAAGTTGATACAGTATTGAATTTGAAGTGAATTATTGATCAGAAGGATTTGAATGAACCAAATATTGATCTGTAATCTGCAATTGAAGTTGTATTAAGGCGGGTCATTTTACTGTTACATATTTAACCATTATATACAGTTCAAATCTCTTAACCGAGTGGACTCTAAAAGTCTTATGATGTATCATTCATAGAATGAACATTGTTATCCTGTCAACCCCATAGTGAATGCTGGTTGGACGATAACTTCTAGTCTAAAATCCTCTAACAAGGTCACACCTGACAGTGTGTTTGTAACCTTTAACAGGGTTGGGTCTTAACCAACCTCACTTCAGAGGAGTGGACAATTTTGGGTTGCCGGTCCCAAGTGGTTTTTCCCTTTATACGGTTTCCATGTTAAATCTCTTGTGTTATGTGTTGATTTTGATATTTGTTTGTTATCATACTTTGCATGTTACATATTAGATTTGATCGGTAAACAGTTATAAGTATTAGACTGGTAATCGGTAAAAGCACAGATAGTAAGAGTTATTATTGCTTACTGATGAGCAGAAATAGAAGAAATTGTTTTGGATTATACATTTTGAATTGGGACACTGGATAACTAATTCACCCCCCTCTCAGTTATTCTAACAATTTGATCTCCTTCACACTCTCTTGCCTCACCCCTCTCTTGTAATACCCTTTTGTTTCCTAGTACTAGCACATGATGGCCCTATCAATTATAAAGGGACCAATGATCTAACCACCATGAATTATACTTGGTTTTCATGCTTTTATCTATCATATCCCTCTATACATATCATTTTACAAGTGTAAGAGACTCAAAATCAAATCTTATGAAATTTGGAGGCACCATAATCTCCCAAGTTGCTATCTCTCTAGTAGTACGAGAAAAAATAACCTATCCTATAGGAGGTTCTTGTGGCCTACCAAATTATCTTAAAACTCACCCCAACATATACTAATCCACAATATGGGTTGTCCTACCTATCGATAATTGAGTTTGTCTTTTCAAAACACTTGTTGAGTTAGGGTTTCAGACCTTTCCTCACAAAAATGCTTATAACTTTTGATAAACTTCATAAAAATGCATGAGACTTATTGAAATGGGAAGATACTTCAATTATCTATCCAACCATATCACTCTTGAAACATAAAACTTCAATACAAATCTATATATAATTTATTGCAACATGAATGTAACCCAAAAGTCTAGAAATTACAACCCTTAAATCAACCATAAATTTCACAATACTAAATGAAAAATGAGTGAAACCAATGCAAAAAGAAAATAGATTCAATTTAGTTTCATAAAAAAATTAGTTTCCGGCCATGATTATGCAAGTACAAATCGTACAATTGATTGTTACAAATAACAACATTCAGAAAATGCAAAGAATGAAAGGTTTTTATTTATTTCCATTTCCAACTTCACCACCACCAACCCCTTGGGCATGTGAAATCAATCTATTTATGCATATAAAAACTATTGACAAACCCAAACTGACCTTCAACTTTCATTTGACAATTTTTGAAAAGTTGTTATTACAAAAATAAAAAGTTGTCATATAATATTAACAACTTTTTGACAATGTCCACATTTTGAACCAAATGGATCCCAAACTTTCACAAATGGATCCAAATGACCAATAATGACCTTATTACATGAAAACAACACAAAATGAAACAAAATTCCAACTTTGTCATCTTGGAGGGGTATTAGGTCATTGGGGTGCTCATGCACCATACTCCCAGCCAAAAGAAATTCCAAGCCCTCTTGAATTGAGGATAGTAGTTAGTCTTCATCCTCCATATGTTCCTCCTTGATTTTTTCCAAGGTATGACCCTTGTATTATTTATAAAAAATCCAATTGATTTTCATCTTCACCCTTGGTTTCCACCTGTCCATGCAAACTAGCCATCTAACTATCTTGTCACTTGGAATCTGATCCTTCATGCCTTGATGTATCCTAATCTCTTTCTCACAACCATGCCCTCCTTCTTTGATCTTTAACTTTGGTTTTGCATCTTCAAACTTACTATCACAAGAAGGAAATGATAGTTGTCTTCCTTAGCCTTTTTCCCTTGCAATGTAGCGTTGATTTCTTCATCTTTGATCTTTATGTATTTTCTCAGATTCTCTTCTCCAATTACCAATTTCTTATCAGGTTCTCAATCCTCTATACCATTAGGTTCACTGACCTCTTTTCTGACATACTCTTTTTGCATACCAACCTCTTTCCCAATTAGTGGATAAAGTATCTTTCTCACCATGACCTCTCTAAGCCAATCTTCCATTTTCTTTGTCACCAGTGTCCCTAACCCAAGAATCTTTGTCTCATCATATTCATTAACATCTATGTTGTCATATTTACACACCTCTTTTCCCATCAATGGACCAAACATTATTTCTTGCACACTCTCATCATGTTTTACTAACTTATATTGTACCTTTACAAGGAGTTCTTCCTTGATCTCTTCTACTTCAGATTTTATCACCATCTTTTCCTCTTTCTCATCTACCATTGCATTATTCTACAACATTGTTTTCCTAGCATCTTCAAGCCTTAAAGTGGATTCAACCTCTATATCCCCTTCATCCTCTCCTTGCCAAAATTATTTCTTGCCACACATAAGCACCCATGTTGCTTCACTCTGTCCTTTCTCATCTTCCACCAATGGATTCAAAATGAAATTGGCTCCACCCTTCTCAATATGATAAGTGTTATGTCTTCCATCATATGGGGAATACCTATGATATTGCTAGGGTATTCCTAACAACAAATGACATGCATTCATAGGAATTATATCACATAGAAGCCTATCTCTAAAGCCACCAATCTAAAACTCAACAAAAGCTATCTCCTTAACCAAAAGGTAATGTTCATCATTAAACCAAGAAATATAATAAGGACTCTCATGAGGTAACCTTTCCAAATATAATTTTTCAATCATCTCTTGTGATACCATATTATCCAAACTACCAGACTCTACCATCACATTACATACCTTGCCTGTACACTTGCATCTAGTTCTAAAAATTGGATTTCCTTGCAAGATCTCCTTCTGTTTTTCCATGTTGTCCTTTCAACTTCCAACCTTCTCTTATGAAAAATTCAATCTATCTCCTCCAAGATATCTACTCCCTAAGATATGATACCAATTGATGCAAAGCACTCCAAACAAGGTTTACAAATTTGTAAGGACACCTTGATCATTGATAAAAAAAATTGGCATACAATGGACTTTCAAACCAACTCCTCAATGCAAATATAGAACTCTCCCAACAAGGTCACAAAGTCAAACTTGGGGAAAAACACATCCTATAGATGAGAATTCAATTTTAGATTTTTTGGGCTTTATTTGATAATAGACAACCCATCCAACACTTGCCTAAGCTAGGGATACCAATTAGACTAAGGAAAATATTGAACTTAGAATGACGGATAGATAATGGCCTTGCCTATATTTTATTTGATAGACTCAATTTAGTTAATTGCGTAAATCAAGAAAGTGTAGAGAAGTTAACTACATAAATCAAGAAAGTTCAAATAAAAAATAATAAAATATTAGACAGTATATTGACTATTGAGCCTAAATTGGTGAAGGAACACTACTGAGTTGGATGCCTCATGAAGGATTTTGCATTTGTTTTGTTTTGTTTTTAATATTTTTTCAAGGTTGAATAAGTTCCTAAGGACCATTTGAAATCAATTCAAATCACTTTGTAAGGCTATTGAAGTCATTAAACTCACGGAGACCTATATGGTCTTGATGTGGTCAAACTTAGACAAAGCATACCAGAAGAACCCAATATGGGTGAAATTGATGTGGTAAGTTCCATTGAGTCTATTTTATCATGTCTAAGGTGATGGTACAACTTTTTCAGTCATTTTGTCAAGTGTGATAAAAGTTGTCAAAAATTTGTAAAAGTTGTCATTGTAAAAAAGTGTAAAAAATGGGGAAAAAAAAAAAACAAGAAAATGTTGTCAAATGATAGTTTAATGGTCATAAGTCAATTTGGTTCAGTTGTAACTACTGATACAAGGTTTTACGGTTTATATAAACCTAATCCCATCATTGTATGAGGATTTGTTGGAGTTTTGTGATGTGAAAACCAATAAATACAATGTAAAATTTTAAAATTCATTCTTATTCATTGTTGCGGAAGTTTGTATGGACATGTACGACCTGATAATGATGTAATACCATCTGTTTTGGATGATGATATTATTCTACTTTATTTTTTCTTTGGTTTTATTCAATTTTATTAAGTATTGTGAAAGTTATGATTGTTTTAGTGACTGTCACTTTCCATATTTCTCCTGTAACAATCTAGTTGCAGCTTGTGGTATGGGCTTGTATGGAATATTTATGACTTCTAAATATATGAATTTGAAAGAGGAGTGAATCCACTTTGATTTGGAACTGATTTCATGAGATTTTGTTAATGTTTGTGCAAGTTATGATATTTTCTGTACATGTAGGTCTATGATCTAAATAGGGTTTCCAACTCTATAAAGTCCATTTTTTACCCATTTCGCACAAAACAACCCAATCCCATTTTTATATATGTTCTAGAAATCCCAAATGGGTATTGTATACTATGTTTATATTTGTTTACCATTCTTATATGTTAAGTTATTCTCAAAATATATATTTTTGTTGATCACATGCATAAGGCCTAGTCCAGTGTAACAATCAAGATTTGAGGGTTTTTTTACAAAACACCATATTCCATTTCAAATTACATTATAAAAGTCCAAAAAGGGTATCTAAAACACCATTTATTTTGTGGATTGGGTTTGATTATAAAATTTTGTGATTAGTTTTGTCAATGTCAAGGGCTAGTAGCCAATGAGCTTGATTTCAGGAAGTATATAACAATTGATGAATCTAAATGATTTGACTACCACCATGGGTGTAAAAATTACTTATTTGATTGTTCCAAGATGCCTCTAAAGGTAGATTGAGTCTTATGAATAATAAAAGTCTTATTTGTTATTTGTAGCCTATGAGACAATGAGTCTTTGTGAGGGATGATCGTGTAATTATGGAGTGCCATTATGATAGGGTATTTGAAGAAAACCCTATGAGAAATCTTTTTCATTCTGAGATATTGAGGAGTATGATTGGGTCATTGAGCCCATTGTTGTGAAGTATGCCTAATGGACATTGAAATGTTTCCAAGTTGTTGTTTGTGAACCTGAGTCTCTACATCATAAATTTACTTGTCAGCCAATAAGGATACAACACGTATCAAACATATGTGTTAGTCATGGAATTTGTTACTATAAATTACAACCCATAAAAATATGAGGATACTCTATAGTTGAATCCATCCTTGAATCTCCCTAGTTTCTTCTCATTTGTAGATGACTTTAAAAAATATCCCAATTATTAGAGATTTCAATTCAAAGATCTCCTCTACTGATTCTCTACCGTTATAGATTTCATTTCCCTCATAAATCTATCAAATTTGTAGATATAAGGAAATCCTATAGATTACTCCTCGACTCACTAGAAATTCCCATCTCACCACCTCCTCAATTATATGAACACACAACACTTTTGTTGGCATTTCCTTCCTTAGAAAAACTACACATGTCACACTTAGGGATACACACTCCTAATGTATATGGGTCACTATGGAGGCTAAACCATGACAAAGTAAGGTACTAGACATTGTTTCCTAAATATAACTAACCCTTTATTTCCTCCTTAGATTCACTTGCTTACTTTCCTTAGTATACAAGTTTCACATCAATGTCTACAAGCACTTGGGAACCTAGAAAAATTAGATGGGTAAATCCACTTTTCTTAGTTATATCAAAATTAACAACACGTGTGTCAAGGAAAGACTAGCATTTGGGATTAGTTACACATATAAGAATTACATAAGTTCTTAAAAGCAAACACAACACTCGAAAATAAAACAAAAAATCTTAGAATTTATTACTTAGAATAATTTTTTCAGCTTCATTCACTCCTTTCTTAACCTCAATATTCACATCATACATGTTTTTCTAAATATTTTTCTATATTTTTCCTTATCATAATTTCAATTTCAAATTCTTATCCCATATCCTATTGTATTTGTAGTAAATTTATATCATAAATCTACTATTTTAAGTACATTGGAATAAATAGATTTAATGGTATAAGTTCAAAATTGCTTTATACTTTATGATAACTTAGAGGTTTGGATGAAACCATTTCACTTGAGTTTTTTGGTTAGAAAAATGGTGAATGTCATGTCATCTAAATACATTATAATTTTCTAACTAAAAGTGTTTTATCCTATAAGAGTCTTGATCAAAACTATCCATCTTCTAGTCATATACTTGGAGGCACATTTAAACAAAAATAGTATGGAATAGTTTCACTTAGAACATTTTCATAGGTTAAATAAAAAGTAGAGGTCATATAAAAAATTACATTTTTCACATGTATTTTATAAAATAGTACACACACTAAAGCTTCAATTTTAGTTTTGATTTTTTTTACCAATTCTAAAATAAAATAGGAATAAGACTCATAATAGTAATTTAAATATTAATTTAATTTGATAAAGGTCCTATAGTACATAGAGGAATGAGAAATACTAAAATCAGTGCTTGGAGAGTGTGAAATTGGACACCTAATTAAATTTGTATGATTCACAATGCTTTAATTAAAGATCCTTCCTCACGTCGTGCTTCGGGATGCACACACAACCCTAATTTTCATTTGTTAATATGGAGGCTAAAACATTAAAAAATAAGGTACAAATTGACGTAGTTCCCAAATAGAACTAAACATTTTTCCTCCAATTCAATAATTATTTTCTTAGTATATATATGACACATGAACATCTACAAGAACCTAGGAACTTAGGAAACTTAGGTGGCTAACTCCATTTTTCTAGTTATGTCAAAGTAACAAACACAATTATTAAGGGAGGACACTAGTATTTGTGAGAAGACAAGATATGAGACTAGGTGCAAGTGTTTGAGGTTGAGCACCAACTCTATGGTGCCTACATGGATTATAATATTACTAATACAAAGAATGGTTTCTTCAAAATTGCTCAAAGATTCTATCTCCAAATTTTATGGTTTCTCTAGTTCCCTCACAAATGAATGAAGGAAAAGAAGTTTAAATAGGAAAAGAGAAATTAAACTTGAGGAAAAATATAGGTAAGGATAAAAAATCTAGAAATAAAGTATGGCATCCATAATTCATTCCTGATGCAGGAGCATCCAAGGATCAACCCAATTGACTCAGATGTGGGTTTTGGTCAAACTTTACTTCCGGGGGTCATAACTTTTGACTGGAATGTGGGTTTTGGCTGAAATTTTACAAGCAGTTGCATGAGGAGGAGCTAGTTGGATTGCCAATGAGCTCAGCTTGATTGGTGGTCGTTTCAACCTTTTTCTTGGAGCCAAAAATATCATCTTGGCCTCTGAAATTGGTTTTTCATGTTTTTTTCTACTTTTTAGAAAGTTTGCTTTTGTAATAAATCTGAAATCGTGTTTCTAATTTCGTAAGTTAGTTGGCAATTCATCTTGCCTTAGTTGGAGGCTTTTCTAGGGAAAAATCAGGATTCGTAGGATGGGTTTTGAAAATTACCAAAAATGGAAAAATCTTATTTTCTCAAAAATCTACCAAATATGGTAATTTTTGAAATTGTAATAAGGAGTTGTTTTCTTTCATTGTAGAAGCAGAGTAGAGTTGGAGAAGTTTAATGAAGAATCTGAGATTCTGAAACTTTGTGGTGTATTTTTTCTAAGTTATTAGTTTGAAGGGATTTGGGCTACATCAGTTCCCTACCCACAACTTGATCTATCTATTCTAGTCACTCACAATGGTTATCCCCTTAAAGATGGAATGGACAATAGTAATCCATAAAGAACAAGATCTTCCAATCAATAGATCAACAATTAACATTCTAGTTGATGTGTACATTTCTCTACATTCGTATTCCAATTGTATAAAGGCATAAAAACTACTATGTATATAATTCTACAAAAGTAAGAAGGGGAGTTCCAAGGGTAAGTGCACAAAGATGGGGGACCAAAAACTTTCCACTCAACATTTTGGTCCCCCAAAATTCCACCAAGACATTGAGGAGATCAAAGAGGTGAGTATATTTATTTTTTTAGCATCTTTTTTATTAAAATATAAGTTTAATTGGGGTTTTAAATTAAAATTTGTTTTAATTTCCAGTAGATATTAATCCACCTCAACAAAACCCTGAGCCACCTCCTCATGAAGAAGTTCATGAATAAAATGTACCTCAACCTCCTCCATCAATCCATAGACATCCTCCAGGCATGTAAGAAAATCATATAAACCAAACAGATGTTAGATATAGAAGACAATGAGAAGGGGAGGGGGGGGGTGCGGGTGTGGGTGGGTGGGTGAATCAATGTAAACAAGAAATGAAATAATTTAACCAATAAACTGATTATGCTTTTAAACAACTTCCATACAATCACACATGCAATAGAAGTAAAACAACTTAAACATCCATAAAATAGAACATATTTAACACCACATTGTTTATCGTGGAAACCCTTATTAGAGGGTGAAAACCACGGTCGGTATGGTTCCCATGAATCTCTTCAATTCCAGTAAAATAATTTGCCATGTTAGGAGCTTATAATACCCAATTAGGGGTTCAATTGGTTAAAAGTGACTAGTACCTTGTTAGAAGTACTATAAGACCTGCTAAGTCTACCTCGCTAGAGGATATAAAACTCCAATTAAGAAGTCACCATGTTAAAGGATCTAACAATAAGACCTGTTAAAGGATTTAATTTTCTACAACTGTTAGGAATACAACAATAACTTGATCTGGAAGTATAACAACTCGTTTACTTGATCAGATCATTTGTCATCTCTGAATTCTGGCGCACTGCACTGCTTTTGTCTCTATCTCTGATCGCTACACCCAAATTCATGATCGCAACCCTAAATCAAATGATTTAGTCCACCTTTATACTAATATTCTTAAGTCGGATAAGACTTAGAAAATATTTTACAAGTTGGCCCACCAGATTGACCAAACTCATAGAAAACCGCACCAATCATACCTAACATGTCAGCCCAAAATATATTGACATGTTGGCCCATAAATCAACTGCCTTGATCATCTGATCAACAAGAACCAATCACTAGCACAAATGGTTCACGCCAAGCACATCACCAAAATGCTAACTCACACAAAATATTGAGTTAACGATTGCGGTTGTAGAATTGAACTTCTCTAACCTTGGTAAACCACCAGGAACGATCGCATCTCCAAAAGTGTCCTCTAACTCGATCACTACTCAAAACATTCTCTGACACTGTCTTCCTGTTCACCGGTCAAAACACATAGCATAATCTGCCTTTACCAATTCATCATGTCAATCAGTATCAAACAAAATGTCTTCTTATACTTTGAACAAGACATTAGAATAAAAATTAATTTTGTTCCTTATAATAAGACTCGAAACAAAATGTCTCCTTATACTTTCTTCTCAAAATATTTAAATCAAAAATTAGTTTAAAACAACGTAAAAAAGACAATCTTAGCACATTATTGACCTCAATTTCAAATAATATTAAAAGCAATTCAAAAAATCCTCTTAATATGATTTCTTCCGAAAAATATCAACATAAAAATTAGTAAAAAAAATAATGTAAGAAGACTACTCTAGAATAATATTGACCTCGATCAATAGGGTATTAAATTTGTTTTCACCATTTCTAGATTTTTGCATGTTATCATAGTGCAAGGGCTAGCTAATCTTTTCTAGCGGAAAGGACCGCATCAAAATTTCAGATCACTCCCAATTTTGCCATAATAGCTTATTTGGCAAGTCCCCTGCTTATAACTAAGTTTTTACGACCACATCATAAAATATGATGCTACATTGGCATGGTATCCAAAAAGACCCAAAAAAAATGAGACAAATACTTGTACATTAAATCATATTTTTATTAGTGTGTTGATATAACATTACAAAATTTATTGTCCTTTCATTAACCCTAATCAGTGACCATTTTAAAAATAATCTGAAAATTTGAGATGGAACAAGGGTGGCCGAACCATGTGGAACGTTTGCCGCGCCAAATCCTTCCCATCATTGGGAAAATGGTTGGTATTAAAAAGCTTTGTAAGAGATCGATTTGAGCAACTTTCAAATTAAAAAAAATGAAAAGAATAGGGTATATAAAAGCAGAAAGGGGTCTGAATTGTTCCTCTGCTCTTACCCTCGCCTACAATTCGTACTTATATTTCTCTGTCTCTGTTCCTTTGCCTACGCGAGAGGATCTCCCCGTTGCTACTGTTGGTGAGGTAGAATTGATGGCCTGTAAGCGGATTCAGAAGGAATTGAAGGATCTTCAGAAGGATCCCCCTGCTTTGTGCAGTGCAGGTCCAGTGGCAGATAATATGTTTAATTGGGAAGCCACTATAATGGGCCCTCCCCAAAGTCCCTACTCAGGAGGTGTATTTCTTCTCACAATCCACTTCCCCACTCATTATCCATTCAAGCCTCCAAAGGTTGAATTTACTACTAAGGTTTTCCATCCAAACATAAATAACAATGGGAGTATCTGCCTTGACATATTGAAGGATCAGTGGAGTCCTGCATTAACAATCTCCAAGGTGCTGCTTTCAATTTGTTCTTTGCTCACTGATCCAAACCCGGATGATCCGCTTGTACCAGAGATTGCTCATATGTACAGGACTGACAAGTCCAAATATGAGACAACTGCAAGGAGCTGGACTCAAAAGTTTGCAATGAAATAGTCGTTGCAAAATAACTCGAAGAAATACAACTTTAGCTTTTACAAGTTGACATTTTTTTGTAAAGTCTGAGTTACTAATTCTAAGGATTGATTCTTAGAGATAAATGTTTTCTTTCAAGTATAGTTTCAATTGTATCATTCTGTTTTATGAGAAAGCCATTTTTATTATTTTTAATGTGCAACTATGTAAAATTTGTGAAGACCGGCCCGCTTAGACTAGCCATTGTAGTAGTTATCATCAGCTATTTGTGTTTCGTAATCATAGATATCATGGTTATGCATGAATGTTTATCAGATGTTAGTAGAAAGACATTTTAAAGTGCATAGCTTCCTATATTTACTGTACTGGTTGGATTTGATATCTCTTCAATCTTTAATGTTGTATATTTTGTATGAGTTTTATGAGGGTGAATCAAGTGCCTAGTAGAGTATATTTTTAGATTCACCAGATGCCTCAGAATGGACACATTAATTGTCAGAAAATAAATTTGAAAGTATTGACCAAATTATGCAAGAAGGAGAGGATTCAAGGAATCTTTGGTTTTTTTTGGAAGAACAGTGCAGCAGATGAAGCTTCTAATAGGGTGAAGCATGAATTCCAATTCCAGCTTTACCAAAAATGTTCATGAGCTGCACACTCATGGAACATTTCTCCATACTGGTGTTTGATGTTGGAGCACTAGGGTTCATGGAAAATCCACATCATCCCAAACACATTTAATTTGATTTTGATGTTGTGATAATTAGTTGTCAGATTTGTTTTCAATTTCACTTTGTTTTCACTTCTGTTTTAGAGAACAAGTCAATTATGCTTCACTCATGTAGAGTGGAAAGAGTAAAGACATGGTTGGCAAGAATGTAAGGAAGAAGGTGAAACAAAGAAAGTCTGAACAGAGGAAAACCAGTGAAACAGGGTATTGTTGCATACACTCAGCGTAAGCTGAATTTGTTACCTAAATGTGACAATTAATGTTGTTCAAGAGGAAGAATCTAAGTGTGCTTAACATTTGTGTTTTCTTTTAATCTCAAAATCTATGGAAAAGTTTAAAAAATTGTAGTGTTTAACTGTGATTGTGGGTTGCTCTTGTGCTTGATTTGTATTTACTGCTGCAATTACTCTCTGTTTGATAAGACGCAGAGCTTTGATCTGTATTTAAAGACATTCCATCTCTAAGACTAATATATGTAGTTTTCCATTTAATCTAGTTTTCATTATTATAGTTATATTTTAGGCTAACTACAGTTTTAGCCTTAAGAGTAGAACACCTGTTGTATAATAAATCTGCAGAGCATTTCATTTATCGACTATTGATTTGAACTTTATTGATTTGTGTGGTTCTTAAATTCTCTATGTGAACATTTTGTCTTTGTTTTGCACGGTCTTGACTTAAATGCTCTGCAAAAATATTAATAAGTGTTGCATTGCAATTATTTGGCAAGACATATTTATTTGGCGTTTGATTGTGAAATCTGTGGACGTATGGAATAGCCAAGCAAGAGGGAAATTAGGTTTGTTTGTTTTTAAACTGAGTCATTTATCCAAATAGAATTACGACCCTAAACTATTTGTGTTAGCATCGGGTCTATTCTTAAAATTGAAGAGTGGACTACAATGTATACAACCATCATGAGATATCTTTCTTTTCTTTGTAATAATAAACAATAATATGATGACCGAATTGTTCACCATCTTCTAAAAAAAATAAGCCTTCTGTTTATACAATTTTGGTAAACAGATTTGTTACTGTGAATGCTTTCATCAGAATGATCATGTTTGCCCTGTGAGCAGTGACAACTGTGCAAACAGTTGGAGAGATTACAACAAAATCATGATCATATTGCAATCTTCCTCTGCGTTTGAGAGGGGCAGCTCCCTTGTATGATGGGGTGTTTGTATTTTTTGAGTACTTTTCACCTGAAAGTACAAAAAGGAGACAAAACAAATCTAAAGAAAATAGATGATAGAAATCCTAGCAGTAGACATATGAATACCATATGAGAATCCCAAAGGATAACAGATTACAAATGGGATTTAAGTACAAGATAAGTTGGATATGTGCAATCAATGAAAAAAAGGAAACATGTTTCCACATACAAGGAAACAAGTAGCCTCAACATTTTCTAACCAAGATACCAGGGTGTGAACATGCTTCATCTTTACATATATCCAAAGTACTTAAAGGGATTATCAATTTAACATATGAGAAGTCGATAACAATAAGTGGAAAACACATTTAAGACATGAATCAAATGCATTCTTGATTATTCTTTTGAAAATATACAAGTCCAAAAACCTTTAGAGACAAAGTATGAACATAAAAGTTCTTTATTTTGCAAAAAGTTCCCCCATTACATTGCCTAAGCTTTGTATTTATAGACTCCTATTATAACTAACTTTCTCCTATTATAACAAACTTTTTAGATTAGAAACCAACTAAGTTAGAATATACAAGTTATCCATGTTTTTTTTTCTATTGATTATAATATAAAACAACATAGTTACATCAGTGATGCACCATCATACTGGAGAGTTCACCTTATACAAAATGACTCCTGTAGTTCAAAACTGCCCCACTGATGTTAATGTATTACATTCCAAAAAACTAAACTCCTACTTTTTACAAACCAAAATCCCAAATCCTAACTTCGATTACAATAAGTGACATAAGTCACTTTTACACGAAGGCGATAAAAAACTGTAACTTTCAAGGTAGGCTTTCGCTAAAGTGTTTATCTATCTTCGTCTATTTCGTTTGTAAATTTGATGCCTCCCATAAGAATGAAAAACTCAATTTTTGCAACATGCCCATATGTTGAATTTTTCATTATAGCCTTTCTTAATCATGCTTGCAATAGCTTCCATTTTCCTTGAATAATATAACTTTCACCTTGATTCTATGTGATTGATTGACAGAGATCTCTGAATTGTTGACAAACTTTGAGAACTAGATCAAAATCCCAAAATGTAACTTTGACTGAAAGTCTTAATAGATTTATCAAGGATTATCCTCCTCTTTTTAAATGGTTCCCAAATTATTGTGTGCTTCTATATAATGTGGATTGGACTGCAAGGCAAGGTCATAAATCACCATTTACATATCAAACTTGAATAAGTTCACCATATGCCACATCAATATTGTACAATGTATCACATAATGCCGATCCTAATCGAAGGATAATGAGTTGTAACCTGTTGTATATCTCCTTCAAGCTTCATCTCAGTACCTGTACTTGTTCAATTGTAACCTCTTGGAAGATTTAATTGTCTTTCCTACAAATCCTTTTTGCTCATATCCCTAAATTATTTTATCCCAAGACAATGACATCTTTTTGAAATATTATGTCAAACAATGCACATGCTTTGCATTTGATTCCACACTTTTGCATCTATGTCTTTAATCTATTTGAAGCTCCAATTTTGTGTAAGTGGGGATGATGCTGGCAAAGTTTGTTGAATCGGCTTTCCATCTAGCAATTGCATTTGTTTCGAGACATTCCTAAAGCCTTGTAAACAAGTCTGTTGCATGTGTATCCGTCTTCCACATGTCCATACTTTACATATTGATCTGCAGGGTACTCAGCCAAACTGTTATCGTGCTTTGTTTTTCATAATATTGCTTGAGATGAAGCGGATATTTTGTCAAACAATTGGCGTGTTCAACCCTGCTCCAATATTCACATACATTCTGCGGCTTCTACAGACTTCCCAATGGATGTGTTTTGTGCATTTTCTGGAAGCATGGAATTTAGCAAGACTGCATACTTTGGGATGGTCTGTCAAACAATTTAGAAGCTTTTTGGATGATTCTACATCTACCATACACCATGTCATCGCAGTACCCATGAGACCACATTTATTTGAGGCAATGTTCCCTGTCTATGCTTCCAATCTATCATACGTGTCCGCACTAGCAGTCTGAACTTCTACCCGGGCATCATTCGCGGCATCCATGGGTTCAGATCATGATTCCATTACCTTGTTCCTTTATATATGCTTCGAGACCATCTGTCAAATGTCTTAGTTGCTTTGCTCACGCTACCATAGTTAGATTTTGTAAATACCCGATAGAGGAATTATGTCAAACAATTCATGCACGGTGTATATCATTCCACGTTTTGAATGTGTGTCTGCTGGAGCAGCTTGAACCATTGTTTCTAACAAAAAATCCACCTACTGTTATGCTTTGAGAGCTATCCATACACCATTTCAAAGGCTTCGAATATGGCACGTGGGGGAGGACATTAATCGAACACCCTGCATATACATTCTATCATTTAATTTAATTTTGTTATGACTGGCAAAAAGTTAATGTTTGGGGAAACTCTCGCAAAAAGTTAAGATTTTCACTACCTTTTCATTCACAAGGGGCAAATGCCTTGTAATTTTTATATTTTGGCCCTTTTAAAATTTAGGTGACATATAAGAATTACATAGATTAAATTAAAAATCTGAAATAGCTTTATATTTATATCATCATGGTATGGATGTTGTAAAGAAGGCTATGTGTGCCAACATTAATCAAGACAACTGTTGAACAACTTATTCTTTTGTAAGTGTGAGATGCATAGTCAATTGGTTGAGAAAAGCATATTCAATTGGTTGTAGGTTCTAATTTGACTACTAGAGAATGTGAAGCAACAAGTAAAAAGAAAACTTATTTCTAATTATATAGAAAATATGCAACATAGAAAACATAAGGCAACAAGTCATCAAATGATGAAAAACCTACAGCAATGGCACTATAAGAATGTCATGGTTCATTGGAAATCATGATTGAGATAAAAAAAAATTATGGTCTCATTTTTCTCTTAAAATGACATAGGATCTTTTTCATTTGAATTTGTTTCACTAATTTATGATTAAATTAAAGCCTCGGCTCATATTTATGAGTTGTAGCATGCATTCTCTCGTGGAGGTCCTAGAGAAAATATACTGTTATTGTTAATAACTCTTAATGAACAACTTTCATGTCCAAAATTATAACTTTAAGTAGACTAGAGACCATGAATTTATTCAACTCATTTAAAAAATAACTCTATATTTTATACATTGTTATTGGTTTTATTTCTATAGAACTTTGATTGAGCCTGCAATGTTGAATATCATAGTTGAAAAAATATTAGTATTTTTGAGAAACTTTTTGCAAATCTAGACATGATTATATTTTAATAATGCATTGTAAACTACACTTGGAACTAGTGGCTAATGTAGAAATGCACTATCATGAAGTCTTAATTTTGTCAAGAAAATCAATGCAATGCAAGTCAATGTCACCATCTAGTAGTTGTGTTAATGGAGTTTCATGGATATGACCAAGAAGTTGGTATGGGCAATGAACCCAAACATCAATAAATGATGAGATAGCTGGCCTCTTGATTAAGAAAAAATAGTATCATGATGAATATCAAGACTTATAGTGAGTGAGAGTCATTTTCTACCTATATAATCAATGTCCTCTAAAACCCATGAAGTATACAAGTGGGTGTTGGTCCAAATACTGAGCTAAATAATATTTATACAATTTATAGATTTATAATCACTTATTTGTCTTCAATTTTTGTCAAAAACCTATTGTTGGACCTGGACTTGCACACAGGAGGAGAGAAGTAGTGTTGGGGTTGTACAAGGCTTTGGCTTAGTCAAACCCTAGGTTGGTATTCAATCCTACAACGATGATGAATTGAAATAGAAATTTGAATTGAAATGCTTGAATGGAATGATTATACCTCTAAGTAATGATGCAATGTTCTCAAAATAAGTCCTTAACATGTTGATGCAATAAAATGATAAAATCTATCATAAAATCATAATTAAAACATAACTAAAGATGCCTTTATATAGATTGCTACTCCTTGAATCAAAATTTATCTTGAAGAAGAATAATTTCTCTTGAAATATTGTGATGATGAAATATGAAGTAGAAATGTATTGAGTGAGATGCCTTATATAGGGGTCTCAAAGTGAAATTACCTTTTGGCTAACTTAGAATTATTCTATTATATATAATATCAAGGATGTTTTTCGAAAGGGTGAGACCATCATAATATCCTCCTAAAATTATGGCCAAAAAGAAAAGATCAAGGTCACATGTGCCTCGAGTGAATTAGATCCAACTAAATTGACCCAAATTTTTAGGAATAGGAGATGATATGGTCTACATGTCCAAAATGCATTTTGATGGAAAAATATGATTTTTAGATGAAAGAAATATGTTTTGAGACTAGAAATAGGGAAGGACTTATAATAAATCAAAATAATAAAAGATAAAGGGAACACCTAGAATTAAGGGCACAAATAATAAAGTATTGATTCAATAAATTAGAATGGGACTCATAATATAAATTCAAATATTATTTTAATTCAATAACTTGGTCCTATTGTACATAGAGGAATGAGAATACGAAAATGAGTGTTAGAGACGTGTGAAATTGGACACCCTAACTAAAACTTTGTACAATGTATAGTGATTTACTTAAAGATCCTTGCTCACACCACACTTTAAGATACACACATACATAATTTTTATTTGTCACTATGGAGGCTAAAACTTCTTTAAAATAAGGTACAAATTGATGTATTTCCCAAACAGAACTAAACATTTTTTCGTCCAATTCAAAAATTATTTTCTTAGTATACATGTATGTCACATCAACATCTACAAGAACCTAGGTGTTGAGCGTCGTTTTTACATGAAGACAACGGCTAGGAATTTGTGTGAGCAACTTCCCCTCTTGGAAGATTGATGGAATCAATCTCAAGGTTCCTTCTAGCTAGGTCTCAACCACTCGGATAGCTCAACGGAAGACAAATGTGAATTTGTTAACAAGGAGGCCTTTGTTGGTTCTTCTCTTAAGGGAAACTGCAAAATAAACTTTAGGATTCCACAATATCTCTTCTTTTTTATACGATTTTCAAATTCAAGAATAAAAGCAATGTTGATTTAATTAACCTACTGAAAGAAACTTGCAAAGAGGGTTAGAAAATGTAGGGTAACAAGAGATTTGAAAGGAATTGCTAAAAGAAACCTAATGGACATATGCTAGCAATCACACCACCATGCAAATTAAATAACCAAGAAGATGAAGAAACCCACACAATAGAGATCAAATCATGTCACAATCTTCAGCTGAATGGATGCAATCATCAATGGAATTGAACAAATGTAGATGTATGATAAGTCAAAACTCATCAGATCACGAAGCCACTCCAGATGTGCGCACACGTGAGACAAGTTAATCTTTAAGCGCCAAAGAATGATCATCTCAAAGATTCATCACAACAAAGCAATGTAAACCAAATTAAAAGATTGCAGACTCGAAATCATTAAACAACCAATGGCTCTTTGAAATAAAGAATGAGCAAATCACACATTCACAAATTTTGCATAGATAGCAAACAAGTCATACCATGAATGAATCACCAATTGTATGTATTGTATTAATGATCAAATCAACCCTCATTACATCATTTTATTACAATTTATAGAGCTTTGCTCTTATTTTCGCAACTAGGGTTTCGCTGCAACTAAAACTTAAAAGTAAATCTAAACTAAAGCTTGCATTAAAGAAATTACTTCTAAAGCTTAGCTAAGCTATCCTAGCACGGAATTAAACCTCATGCATTACAAAGATTTGAATAAATCAAGCATCAGACATCTCAAAAATAGAGCTGGAACTTGTGCATGCACTCGATAATCTTCCTGTTTGTACCCTTGATTATTGGCTTCTAGCTACTCCACGTGGACCTGACTGAAAGAGATCCCAAAATTATGCACAAATGATCCCAAAAAGGAAGCCCAAATGACTGGAAAGTGATCTCTGAGATAACTGGAGTCAACTTTCGGACATGCCAAAAAATGCCTAAATCCCGACAATTGGTCCAAAAAACTCAAGACCCAAAATTAACTAAGTGCTAAGTCCTTTATCTCCACTATTTCAGACTTGTCAGACCTTTCAGACTTGTAGGTGGTTGAAAAACTCCTTATGGCCAAAATGGCCGAAAATCCTGCACTGCAAAAATGACTAAGTGTCAAAACTGAACTTTCTATACACAAAATTGGCAGATCTTGGACTGGAGGTTCACCAACTGGAAGGCACTTCTAGATGTGCTTTCTTGAACCTATCTACTATCTCCAGCACCTCATCGAAGTCCGGCATCTTGATCCCTTGGAGAATCTCCTTCTGCCTATCTCTGAAATCCATCAACTCCTTAGCAAAAGCCTTTATCTCCTCTTCTTGAGATAGCATTTTCTGGATCTCTTCCTTTTGGTAGAACATCTGCTGGAGGTCTTCTTTTGAATCTACCCCTCGAAATATACTTAGGTATTGATTGATGATGTCATTCACTGAATGCATGGTCTTATCATTATCATCATCAAACAAATCCAAGTCTAATCCCTCAAAGAACTCTTGTAGCTCCTTTACAAAAAGCATGTTGTCATCCCTTCTTTTATTCAATCTTTTGAGAACCTTCTCAAATACGGCCAATGTCATTGCTATCTCTTGGATCCATTCTTCAAAATTATCCAATTCCGCCCCTTCATAAATCTTCATCAGAACCTGGAAGCGTTGCTTTCTTATCATCGTTAATTTGTCCAATACCTTTTGCCAATAGAGCATGCTTCAAGCCCAAAGTAGCCAAAGTTTTGCTACCTTCCCTAGTTGGTTCTCCCAAGTCTACCTCCTCCAACACATAATCATCTGGAGTGATCTCATTTATACCAACATCCATTGTAGGAATAGCCACCTATGCTTTCCACCTTCCCGTTTGGTCTTGTGTTATATAGGACATTCTCCTTGCTTGGGGAACTGGTGTCGTTTGGTGGAAAGAGTTCCCTAGCGTGGTCATGTCGACCTCATCATCAGTATATACCCCAACCCTTAGCTACACTTCTTTGGTGAACCATGTGGGCTTTGAGAATGCATTCAATGGCTCATAGGGAGCAGCCAATGTAAAAGAGGTTGCCAAGTGTTATGTCCTTATTTCCTCTTGAGCTTCTTCTTCTTCTCCCGTTTCTAGCTCATTCCCAGCATCTTGTCTGTGCTCTCCCTCATCAGCAATTTGATGTTCATTTGATGTCTTCTCTTCAATATCTGTTTGTAGCTTATCTTCTTCAGTATGTGGTTCTTCTTCCGCCTGTGACTCTCCCTTGTCATCTGGCTCCTCGGATCCTATATGAATTTCTCCCATTTTCTCTCCACCAGTGACTTCGACTTCTTTCTCCGGCTCCTGTGAGCTCTGGGGCACTGACTCAATGTGAACTTGGGGAGGAATATTGAGTGGGGGAGGCGTAGGAGACACGAGGGGAGTGGTTGAATGGGCTGGTGGAGTTGGAGTTGGGAAGGGAACATGGGATGAAGAAGGTTACTGAGACAATGGAGTATTATGTACGGGAGTGGAAAGTGGAGTAGTGGGAAGCTCTTGAAGTGGAATGGTAGGAGGTGTGGAAGGATGAGGTGGAGGCGGAGGTGGAATGGATGAAACCAATGGTACCTATGTACTTGTTCCTTCTTTTGAAGTAACCCCAACAGAAGAGTCATTTTTTGGTTCTGTAGTTTCTCCTCGATCCTCGGTTATCTCAACATCATTTCGGCCTAGAGGTCCCTGTTGTAGATCCTCTCCCATGCCACTGAAAAGACTAGTGAACTACATAGGAGCATGTTGCTCAGACTCCTTGAACCCATGCAACCCCGCAAAATATGTGATGTTGAATTCATCATCACCGAGGGCATCCAGATTTATTGGCTCTACTTGTGTAGCCCCTTCAGCATCCTTAGGATCATCGTCCATTCTCCTTCTTTTCTTCAAAAATCCCGCAGACCGGGTCCTCCTACTGAGGGGAACTTCATCCAATTCATCTTCATCATCTTCCACCAGGGTATCCATTTGCATAAGCATTGAGCCTTTCTTCCTCTTGTACATATTTCCCTTGGTGGTCTCAACCGGCTTGGGTCCTATGATCTTAAATTTTGTCCTCTTTGCTAAACCTAGTGAATCAAGGTCATTGGATGGCAGCACCTCTGGTGGTGCAATACTTCTGGTCATCCTGGTTTTAACTTTCTTGGAATATGTGGCAAGACCATATGCAGTGGGGCGCTCATGTCGATACATAGTTTCTGGCTTCAAAGGAGAAACCTCTTTGAATTGGGGTTTCAACACCTTTTCTCCCTTCTTCTTCTTCTCTTGAGAGGGTTTATTTGGGAGTTGCTTCATGGGGAGTGGCTGCATTAGGAAAGGATGAGCAACCCAAGCTCTAGTCAACTTGATCACATGCCGAGCTGATGAAGGGTGCTCCCCTTAATACCACAAACACATAACAGAAACAAAGAAATAACAACAATTTGCAAGAACAAAAAATGGGCTTCTTATTATCTCCACAAGTGTAGAATTTCAAATTTCAGAATTACAATATGCAAAGCCACATGGGCATTCCCTTTAAAATATTCTGTAGGACAAAGCCTCAAATTTATTACCCAAATCTACTACCCAGAACTATCCCGAATTGCCTAAGACAACACTACAGCCTTCCTTATATAGGCAATTTTCCACCACTTGGGAAGGTTCCAGAATTTTTTTAGCCTTTAGGGCCGACCAAACTTAGAATTATTTTATTTTACAATTTATTACATCAAAGTCGGCTCAAAATAAATTTTGAAACTTGAATAGAAATTTTGAAGAAAAATTATTTTCCGCCATTTCAGGTGGTCTGACTTCCGAAGACCATAAGTCATCACCAGTTGCTCCGATTGACTATTATGACCCCAATTCGAAAAGGGCACGAGGAGCTCTACAATGTCTAAATCAAGCAAGCTTCATTCAGCCAAAAATTTGACCTCATCCAGGGCCTCTAAAGCCTTCAAAATTGAGTTCAAAGTTTCTGTACCTTGTTTCCAAAACCGAAAATTCTCAATATCTTCAAAACCAGACTTGATCTAGCAATGCAACTTTACTGGCAGGCTGATATGACTAATATGAACCTCCACATGTGAAATCAGAACATTCCAAGATCGTATGAACAACTTACTAAAAATAGTAAGTTTCCATAAATAGAAGCTTTGTGTAAGATAGCCCTTATTGAAAAAGAAACCAAAAATATTTTTGGGTGATGCAAGATTGCTCTTACACTCAGGATGCTCCTGCATCAGACACCCAAGGTAATTTGAGAAGTGACCCTGTCACGACTTAGGTGTGCAGAGGAAAACCAAGACGATTAACCTCCTCCTTCGTTAGCCATGATGAATCTTCAACAAGTCATTCTTTCCATTTGACCAAATATTCTTCATATGTCTTGTCCCTTGTGCTTCTTCCAACACGACTGTCCAATATATCCTCAATCTCCTTGGTAGCTGAACTGGTTGCTAGAATTCTCCATTGTGTTGTTGTGATCTCATCTTCAACACCTCCTTCATGATATTCTGTCAGATCAGAAACATTAAATACTGGTGAAATATTCAGCTCAGTAGGCAACTTGACCTCATATGTATTTCCTAAATCATGCTTCTTCAGTATTTTACATGGCCCAAACTTTTTCATTTTCAATTTTGTATATGTACCAACTGGAAATCGCTCCTTTCGCAAATGAACCATGACTTCATCTCCAACCTAAAATTCCTTATGCCTCCTTTTCACATCTGCCTTAGCCTTATACTACACATTCATCTTGGTAATATGCTTCCTCACCTCCTCATGGATGTTCTTCAAATGTTCTGCAAAATCCTCAGCTTCAGCACTACTTATTTCTCCTTTATCTATCTTTCTCAACTCAAACGCATTTTTGGGACTACTTCCATATACAATCTGTGGATGATGTGATGAACTAAACTTCAAATTTGTCTTCAACTCTTCACTTTCTGCTAGTGTCATTCTGTGTGCTGCCTTGTTTGGTAAACTGGCTCCTGGAATCAAGTCCATCTGATGACTGATCTTTCTTACTGGTGGTAAACCATCAGACACATTATTAGATACAATATCCTAAAACTCATTCAATAATTCTGCAACTTCTACAGGTACATCTTCTACTTCCTCTTTCCCAGGCTTTGGAATTAAGGTTAAACACATATGCTCATGCCTCATACCATCTAAGAAATTTCCTCTATCAACAAAAGTTATTCTTGCATTACCACATACCTTTTCTTATGTTTCTTTCAATGGCTTTAGCTTATGTCGCACTCCATCCTTTGTCAGGGAATAGCTATTCGCACGACCATCGTGTACAACACATCTGTCAAACTGCCATAGCCTACCCAACAACATGTGACATGCATCCATAGCTATGATATCACATAGTACCTCATCATGGTACCCGCCAATCTTGAACCTTACTAGGCACTGCTCACTGACCATGACCTTGTGGTCATCCTGCACCCAGGCAACCCGATATGGATGTGTATGTTTCTATCTCTTGAGCTTCAACTTTGTCACCATCTCTTCTAACACCAAATTATCAGTACTGCCACTATCAATAATCACATCACAACACTTACCCTCACACTTGTACCTGGTGAAAAACAAGCTCCTCCTTTGTTCAGGTTCATTCTCACCACTCAACAGGACTCTTCTGTTAATCAATGTTTCTCCTCTTTCAGCATCTTCAGAATTTGATGATCTAGTATCTTCATCTACATGTGCAACTCTGGCCTGGCCTTCATTTCTCCTATCTATCCATCCTTGGCATTGAGGACATTCAAATGCCCTATGACCTTCTTCTCCACAGTGAAAACATGTTCCATGAAAGCCTCCTCTTCCAGATTCTTGTCCTCTTCCTCTTCATCTTTGATCTCTATTATTTTGATCATGGAAATGATTGGAATTATCTCCTCTCTAATTCTATCTATTACTGGCCTCATCCTACTTTTTTGGATCTTCATTTCGATCTCCATATGACCGTCCACTAGATCTTCCATCATGACCTCTTCCGCTTTGTCTGCTCTCAAACTTCTTGTTCATCTTTTCCTCTACTTTTAGGGAAAACTAGTATGACTCTTCAATACTGTTCATTCAAACCAGATTCAATTCTTCCTGAATGCTTGACCTTAACCCATTAAGGTAATGGGCAACTTTCTCCTTGTCAGCTTTTGCATGGCCTGTTCTGATGAGGATTCGATAAAACTCCTTTGTATACTCCTGAATAGATCTTCCTCTTTGCTTCAAACTTTGCATTTTCCTCAGTAGGTCAAGCTCATAATCAACAGGGATGAACTATCACTTCAATTTATCCACCATCCGCCCCCATCTTGTGATTTTATCCTTTCTTCTTCTATTTTTCTCTAATTGAATCTCTTGCCACCAGATCTTCGCATGACCTTTCAATCCAGCCTTCACAAATTTGACCCGATCAGGATCCTCGATATCTTCATACTCAAAATATTCTTCACATTCATTGATCCAGTCAATCAATTCCTCTGGGCTAAGATTTCCAGAAAATGTCAGGACCTCAATCTTAGGTCTCTTCCTAATCTTTGAGATAGCTCAAAAAAGTCTTTCTTCCTCCTGGTTCACAACTTTGACTTCTCTTTCTTGATCTTCTTCTTCGGCTTCATCCTTGCTTTCATCTCTGACATTAAGATTCATTCCTCTGCGAATCTCCTCTTGCAATGCTCGCACTTGTCTCTATAGTTCCCTAACCTCAGGTGTTACAATGCCAACTCTTCCACCACGTTCCCTTCGTGGAGGCATTTTTGCACTTCTCGTTGAAACCCTAACCATGGTCCTAGTACAAACTGCCTCACAGTCAATGATCTATTTACACAGAAACCCTAACCTACGGTCCTGGTGCAAACTACCTCACAATCGGCGATCTGTTTACACACTCAGGAACTCTTGCTCCGATACCACTTGATGAAGGGTGCTCCCCTTAATACCACAAACACATAATAGAAACAGAGAAATAACAACAATTTGCAAGAACAAAAAATGGGCTTCTTATTATCTCCACAAGTGTTGAATTCCAAATTTCAGAATTACAATATGCAAAGCCACATGGGCATTCCCTTTACAATATTCTGTAGGACAATGCCTCAAATTTATTACCTAGATCTACTACCCAAAACTATCCCAAACTGCCTAAGACAACACTACAGCCTTCCTTATATAGGCAATTTTCCACTGCCTGGGAAGGTTCCAGAATTTTTTTAGCCTTTAGGGCCGACCAAACTTAGAATTATTTTATTTTACAATTTATTACATCAAAGTCGGCTCAAAATAAATTTTGAAACCCAAATAGAAATTTTGAAAAAAAATTATTTTTCACCATTTCAGGTGGTCTGACTTTCGAAGACCATAAGTCATCACCAGTTGCTCTGATTGACTATTATGACCCCAATTCGGAAAGGGCACGAGGAGCTCTACAACGTTTGAATCAAGAAAGCTTCATTCAATTGAAAATTCAACCTCATCCGGGGCCTCTAAAGCCTTCAAAACTGATTTCAAAGTTTTTGTACCCTATTTCCAAAACCAAAAATTCTCAATATCTTCAAAACCAGACTTGATCTAGCAATGTAACTTTACTGGCAGACTGATATGACTAAGATGAACCTCCACATGTGAAATTAGAACATTCTGAGATCGAATGAAAAACTTACTAAAAATAGTAAGTTTCCATAAATAGAAGCTCTGTGTAAGATAGCCCTTATTGAAAAAGAAACCAAAAATATTTTTGGGTGATGCAAGATTGCTCTTGCACCCAGGATGCTCCTGCATCACGAGCTCTAAAATCCATACTATCATTCTCATCTTGATCCACCTCCTCATTCAAGATGGCCCTTGTGAAGACCTTGTCTGTATTGTATATAGAATCCAAAACTTTATCTGAATCGGCATCTACCACCTTCTATGAAATTCTCAGTGAAAGGGCACCGTGTGCCAGCTCCAAACTCATCCGGCAATAGTCACAGACTCTTACTTCATAATCATCTATACAATTGGCCCAATGGTCTTCAATGTGCAACTCATGAACATAGTGTCTTCCCATTATGTGGCTACAAGTACCAATGGGGCCAAAGTGTGGCCTCACCAGATTGTAAGTTAACAGTGGGAATTCATCCCATTCCCCAATTAAAGACTTGCAGACCTTCATGTCTGGTACACAGTGGGGGCCAATGGAGATAGGAAAATCCCAACAATGCTTCTTCTTGTGCTTGATATGCTCATGGGCATCAGACAACTGCCTCGCGATCTCCAGTAGAACTACCCTGTCAGAAGGGTACCTTGGGAGCTTCTTGGAAGCTAAAGTGCTTCTTGCCACCCGAATGTAAGTGAATGTTCAGAATTGTATATAAAAAGCCCCAATGGCCTTTACTTTATCTGTTGCTTCTGTTGATAACCTTTTAGCATAGTCACCCTCGATGGAGTGTATGATTGCAAAGATGAAGGCATCATTAACTATTCTGAACTCTAGGCTATTGTGTGTGAAGAAGTCTTTCTTCACCAATTGAGGGTACAAAGTGAATGGCCATGTGTTTTGTTCTCCAACATTTCCAACCTTGGTCAATCCTAGATATACTACCCTAGCGGCTAGTAAGTACACGACATAGGATGTCATGTAGAAGTGGGGGTCTATCTTCACCTGAATCAGTTGTTCATCTAGCTGGTCACTTAGGATAGAGGCCCAATCAAACCTCGATTATCTTTCTTTAATCTTCTGGATTAGGAAGATCATCCAGGGCTCCAGTTGATGGGACTTAGGTAGGCCGTACACCCTGCTTATCATTGTTATGGTGGCCTAAATATCCTCTTTCATATAGCCTCTCCTCATATCAATTATATCCAACCTATTCTTGGGCAATGGCTTCATCAGGTACTCATTGTTAACAATGTTGTGAGCCCTCTATGTGTCCTTGTAAAATTTCATCCCCTTGTTGATATTGAAATTAAAGAACTTATCTACCCCCTTGGGTAGATGGAAAACATCTTCAATATTGTCGAGCCTTAGGTCCAGGACCACCTGCCCGATGCTATTCCTAACCATGCGCTCATCTGGCACATTGTTACTGGCCAGTGTGTTGATGAGTTCTACCAACTAGATGGAGATTGGGTGTTCCACCGCATTCACCAGAGAGCAATGGACTAATGAAGTACAGTCCTCCGAATGACCCACTAGTTGAGCACACTTGTTCAAGTATTCATTCCAGCTCACTTTCCCTATATCTGTATCAATTATTTCTACATGAAGGTTGGTTACTTTGGACGGTGGGTGATAACCTTTGAACTAGTACTTCATTGTCGGTGATGCCACTACTTTCTCGGCAATATCTGCAAAGAGTACAAGACCTGAATTAGTAACATGATGAGAGGAAAAAAAATCCAAAAAACAACGTATATTACTAATTTTCAAGCTCAAATGGATCAGGAAAGAGATTTTTGGCCTTTTTAGACCATCAAGGGTGTTGCATCTCTGAAAGGCCGAAACTGTCGAAGGAGGCATCTGCCATGTTCAAAGTGTTTTCGGTGAATCGGATGTCCGAAAACCCTAGAGGCCAAAAAGGTTAATACATCCAAAAAGGCCAAAAGGCCGAGGAGGGGTTTTATATCCTAAAAATTGGTGATTCAGGGAGTGAAGAATCTTCGGCGTGCGAAAAGGCCGACATGGCCGAAAATACCGAAAGACAGGAGCATAAGGCCAGGTCCACTTCGACGTTTTCAAAGGTGCGGAATGTTTCAGTATGTGACAACACCGAAATGCCGAAATGGAGTTAGCACAGAGATTTTGATCATTGGCGAGTGCTCTAAAAGTTTCAGACCTTGAAGGTCTGAAATTAGGGTTTATAGTCAGACTCGAAAAGCGAGTCCGACGGTGAGTTTGACCACAAACTTGCCAAGGGATGCAAGGCGACTACCTTGACAATCCCTATGGTCAAAAAAGGTCAACTCTAAGCAACTTAGACCTAAGGACGAGGCCGAAAAGGCCGAAGATGCAAAACCCTAAACCTAGGACAAACCAAGAAAGCTGAAAACAAAAAGATGCTAAACTAAGACCAAAAGAGGGGAAAAAACCACCTACCTAGGAGATGAAGCACTCGACAACGACCAGCAAGGAGGTGGGATCCAAGCGACGAAAAGGCGACAAGCGGTGAAAAAGTAAGCAGGAGGCAGAGGAGCGAGCGCAAAGTGAGGGTTCAAAAACCCCCACATGCCTTTTATAGGCTACGCGGGGGCGCTGACGTAAGCACCCCGTGAATCGGCCTTTCGGCCTTTTTGGGGGTGTCAGACCTCCGAAGGGCCGAAACACCCAAAAGGTCGACTCCTGCGAGAGTTAGACTTCCGGGGTTGCGGACCTCCAAAAGGTCTGAAGAAAGGTTGACAACCAAATGGCCCAAGGATGCACTTCTTGCTCCACCGGGCCTTTTGCACTTTCAGACCTCCGAAAGTGCGAAAGGGTGACAAGGCCGAAAAGGCCAAAAACTAGGAAAAAAAAACTAAGGACAACCCCTAAAGATGACAAAAAGTGAGACAAGCAAAAAGCAGAAGGGGGGCCCTTGAGACCATAAGGTCCATTAGGGGAGCGTGGTTGTGGGACCACAACACTAGGAACTTAGGAAACTTAAGTGGCCAATAGCAATTTTCTAGCTATTTCAAAGTAAAAAAACACAAGTGTTAAGGGAGGACACTAATATCTGGGACTAGACGTGCGAACATATGAGACTAGGTACAAGTGCTTGAGGGTGAGCACCAACTCCTCAAAAATTAAAAGTACTTAGAATTTACTAAAAATATCAATGAATGAATTTCTAGATTCATAGAATCCATTCTTTTACCTCAATATTCAGGTCATACATTTTTCCAATCTTTTCTATATTTTTTCCTTATCATAATCAATTTCAATTTTTTTGATTCAAACCCTATATCATTTGCAATAAATTTAGATTACAAAACTATTTTATGTACTCCATTGGAAAAAATAAATTTGATGAGTAAAAGTACAAAATTATGTCATACTTTCTAATAAATTAGATATTTTTTGGTGAAATAGTTTTGATTTTTTTTTTGTTAGACCAATAGTGGATGTTATGGTACCTACATGGATTATAATATTCTAACTAAAATAATTTTGGCTAAAATATTTTTTGGTTATAGCTCTTTAACTTCTAATCATACATAGAGAAGCATTTTTAAAATAGCGTAGAATAGTTTTACTTAGAACTGTATCTTCTTAAACTATGAAACTATGTGAGACAAAGATAGACATGCAGAGAGAGAGAGAGGTTTACATGCTTTAGGTATTGAATTTGTTTGAAAACACACACACACATATATATATGTATGTATGTATGTATATACATATACATATACATATATATACATATATATATGTATACATATATATATATATATATACATACATATAGATATATACATACATATACATACAGAT
>BSBK01008775.1:0-148377 GCA_027943335.1 Chamaecyparis obtusa | reverse complement strand
GTATATATGTATGTATGTATGTATGTATGTATGCATATAAATAGATATAGATATATATATATGTATGTATGTATGTATGTATATAGATATATATGTATACATAGATATAAATATATTTATGTATGTATACATATGTATACATATATATCTATACATACATACATATATATACATATGTATGTATATATATATATACATATATACATATACATATGTATACATATATGGGTATGTGCATGATCATGAGGGGCCAAAACTATGCCCTTAAGTGGCAATGAAAAATCAGACAATCAGGATTAGTCAACTTGCGTGAAAAAATGACTAGTTATCAACCTAATATCAAAAAGTTGTAAGAATATAATTTGTGAGAAATTGAATGTAGTTTTTAAACTACTAAGCCTTTTCTGAAAAAAAAATTAATATGATTGGTAAAAAGTATAGATTGCAATGCAGCACTACAAACATTTCAGCAAAAAAATAAGAAGTACGTGTATGTCTGACCACCCTAATCAAAAGCAAATGATAATATTTTTTTATAATATTCTATATATAAGTAGCTGACTCATGCCCAGATGTGACACATATTTTTTGGTATTTTTATTCCAAACAGATAATTAATTATGATTTTTTTGCTACAATGCTTTCAAAATTTAAAAACTCTCGTGTCTGACCACCTTAACTCATTGAAAACTTATCATAATTCAATTTTTTTTAATTTTTTCTTATACTAGATGAAGCATAGAATGTGACGCATCTTTCGGATTTCAAAAATGTTATATCGTTTGAAAGATATAGTCATTTTTCAATCAGTATCTAAATCAACACTTTAGAGGTAGCTCGATTAGAAAATAACTAATAATTACTTAACAAATTCAAAATTTGACAGTAATTATATCGATAGAAAGCTGATAATCTCCTTAAGATACCCTTTTCATTTTATCAAATTCGAGAGAAAAAAAAGTCATCAGCTACATGGTCGAAGTCTGGAATGAGAGAAACAGAAGAAAAACATGTTTTTGTGACACTCTGAAGAGTTGACCAGGTAGTTTGGTGCACAGACCAATATCGAGCCTAATCGAGTACCCGATATTATCGGGTACCCGAATCTGGCGGCAGAATTTCAAATTTTTGCTTTGCCTCCACTTTCTCTAATTTCTAATTTCAAAATTTGGTTCCACTTTATCAATTATAGTTATATAATTGATAGTTATATATTTGATATATATTTGATAGTTATTAGTTATATATTAAATATTATATAATATCAATTATATATTAATTGTTATATATTAGTTATATATTAAATATTATATAATATGAATTATATATTAAATGTTATATTTAATATATATTAATATATATTAATATTAAAAACTATATATTAGATTATATATTATATATAAATATTATATATTATATATTAAATATTATATAATATACATTTTACATTTTAAATATTATTTAATATGATTCAGAGCATGAGCATGAGTCCCTACAGTGGCATAGTAGTGCCTTTTACAGGTGCCAAAAACCCTAGCTACGTAGAAATGGAGGCTTTGAAGAATAATTCACTGGAGGCGGATTATAGAAGCAGAGGGCAAGAGAATCACTCTGTCTCCACCACTTGTGGCTATGAAATGGTATCTTTCCCTACTTTTTCAATCGAAATGCTAAATTGTAAAGGTTCTCGAAATAGATTCTAGTCGTGCCAGACAATTGTACCATGCCTATTGATAATTTGGTAGTTGAACAGAGTCATTGGGAGGTTAAACAAGAACAACCGGATGGATATTTGAACCGGTCGAAGATTATGGAGAGCGGGGAAGGGTTTGGTAAAATGATCAGTTGTACTAGAAATGATGGCACGTGCCGTAGAATTGACCGCATTAATAAATTTAAAGAAGAGATCAGTGGTGACACGACATTATGAGGAAAGCCTTGCCGTTTCGATGGTGCCCCCCCCGCCCCCCCCCCCCCCCCCCCCCGCGCGATATTATGAAGAATGTCTTACCGCTTCAATGCCAGCACCACCTCTGTCTCAGACTTTCACCATTGCTTCTCATCAATACTTTGAAATATGGCAGGGATTGCGAGCACATTATTACCCCTAGGGATTGGGATTGAGATATCACACGTTAGGACCCCTAGGGAGTCCCCATGACCCCTTATAAAACATTGGAAGACTCAAATGTGTCTTAAGAGGTCTTAGGACCCCTTCAAACACACTTGAACATTCCAATGTGTCAAAAGGGGTCATTGGGACTCCTACGGGTTCTATTATGTCTTATCATGCGTTAGGACCCCTAGGGAGTCCCCATGACCACTTTTGACACATTGGAATGCTCAAGTGTGTCTTAAGGGGTCCTACGACACCTTAAGACACACTTGAGCATTCCAATGTGTCAAAAGGGGTCATGGGGACTCCCTAGGGGTCCTAGTATGCCTTATCACGCGTTAAGATCCATAGGGAGTCCCCATAACCCCCTTATGACACATTGGAACACTCAAGTGTGTCTTAAGGGGTCCTATGACCTCTTAAGACACACTTGAGCATTCCAATGTGTCAAAAGGGGTCATTGGGACTCCCTAGGGGTCCTAGTATGCCTTATCACGCGTTAGGACCCCTAGAGAGTCTCATGACCCCTTTTGACACATTGAAATGCTCAAGTGTGTCTTAAAGGGTCCTACGACCCCTTAAGACACACTTGAGCATTCCAATGTATCAAAAGGGGTCATTGGGACTCCCTAAGGGTCCTAGTATGCCTTATCACGCATTAGGGACCCCTAGAGAGTCCTCATGACCCCCTTTTGACATATTAGAATGCTCAAGTGTGTCTTAAAGGGTCCTACGACCCCTTAAGACACACTTGAGCATTCCAATGTGTCAAAAGGGGTCATTGGGACTCCCTAGGGGTCCCAATATGCCTTATCACGCGTTAGAATCCATAGAGAGTCACCATGAACCCTTTTGACACATTGCAATGCTATAGTGTGTCTTAAGGGGTCTTAGGACCCCTTAAGACATAATTGAGCATTCCAATGTGTCAAAAGGGATCATGGGAACACCCTAGGTGTTCTAATGCATGATAAGGCATACTAGGACCCCTTAGGTAGTCCCCATGACCCCTTTTGACACAATAGAATGTTCAAGTGTGTCTTAAGGGGTATTAGGACCCCTTAAGACACACTTGAGCATTCTAATGCATCAAAAGGGGTCATGGGGACTCCCTAGGTGTCCTAATGCGCCTTATCATGCATTAGGACATCCAAGGAGTCCCCATGACCCCTTTTGACGCATTAGAATGCTCAAGTGTGTCTTAAGGGGTCCTAATACCCCTTAAGACACACTTGAACATACCAATGTTTCAAAAGGGGTCATGGAGACTCTCCAGGGGTCCTAACATGTTATAAGGTGTACTAGGACCTCTAGGGAGTCCCCATGACCCCTTTTGACACATTAGAATGCTCAAGTGTGTCTTAAGGGATCCTAATACCACTTAAGACACACTTGAGCATTCTAATGTGTCAAAAGGGGTTCTGGGGACTCCCTAGGGGTACTAGTACACCTTATCATGCATTAGGGCACCTAGAGAGTCCCCGGGTATGTGCAGGATCATGAGGGGCCAAACTATGCCCTTAAGTGGCAATGAAAAATCAGACAATCAGGATTAGTCAGCTTGGCGTGAAAAAATGAACTAGTTATCAACCTAATATCAAAAATTTCTAAGAATATAATTTGTAGGAAATTGAATGTAGTTTCTAAACTACTAAGCCTTTTCTGAAAAAAAAATAATATGATTGGTAAAAAGTATAGATTGTAATGCAGCACTACAAATATTTCAGCAAAAAAATAAGAAGTACGTGTATGTCTGACCACCCTAATCAAAAGCAAATGATAATATTTTTTTATAATATTCTATATATAAGTAGCTGACTCATGCCCAGATGTGACGCATATTTTTTGGTATTTTTATTCCAAATAGATAATTAATTATGATTTTTTTGCTACAACGCTTTCAGAATTTAAAAACTCTCGTGTCTGACCACCTTAACTCATTGAAAACTTATCATAATTAAATTTTTTTTAATTTTTTCTATACTAGATGAAGCATAGAATGTGACGCATCTTTCAGATTTCAAAAATGTTATACGGTTTGAAAGTTATAGCTATTTTTCCATCAGTATGTCAATTAGGACTTTAGATGTAACTGAACTAGAAAATAACTAATAAATGCCAAATTTGGATGACTTTTTCCTAGTAAAGGGGTCGATAGGCCTATTAAAGGGTCATTAGGGTTCCAAATGCAACTTTGATGGAATAGTGACCATTTGGAACGCATTACGACATGTCATAGGACCTATGTACCAAATTTGGACTAATTTTTCCTAGTATAACTTGAAAAGGGTCCATGGGGTGCTCTCGGGAGACCTCATGTCGAATCGGGGTCGGTAGGCCTATTAAGGGGTCATTAGGGTTCCAAATACAACTTTGATGGAAAAATGACCCTTTGGAATGCATTAAGACATGTTAAAGGACCTACGTACCAAATTTGGATGACGTTTCCCTAGTAGAACTCGAAAGGGGTCCATGGGGTGCTCTCGAGAGACCACATGGCGATAGGCCTGTTAAGGTGTCATTAGGGTTCCAAATGAAACTTCGATGGAATAGTGACCCTTTGGAACACATTAGGATATGTCATAGGACCTATGTACCAAATTTAAATGATTTTTTCCCTAGTAGAACTCGTAAGGGGTCCATGGGGTGCTCTTAGCAGACCACATGTCGAAACAGGGTCGTTAGGCTTATTAAGGGGTCAATAGGGTTTGAAATGCAACTTTGATGGAACAGTGACCCATTGTAACACATTAGAACATGTCATAGGACCTATTTACCGAATTTGGATGACTTTTTCCTAGTAGAACTCAAAAGGGGTTAATGGGGTGCTCTCGGGAGACTACATGTCGAAACGGGGCCGGTAAGCCTGTTAAGGGGTCAATAGCATTCGAAATGCAACTTTGATGGAATGGTGACCCTTTGGAACACATTAGGAAATGTCAAATGACCTAATTCCATGATTCAGATGACTTTTTCCTAGTAGAACTCGAAAGGGGTCCATGGGGTGCTCTCAGGAGACCACATGTCAAATCGGGGTCGGTAGGCCTGTTAAGGGGTTATTAGGATTCCAAATGCAACTTTGATGGAACGGTGACCCTTTAGAATGCATTAGGACATGTCAAAGGACCTACATACCAAATTTGGATGACTTTTTCCTAGTAGAACTCAAAAGGGGTCCATGGGGTGCTCTCGGGAGATCTCATGTCGAATCAGAGTCGGTAGGCCTATTAAGGGCTCAATAGGGTTCAAAATGAAACTTTGATGGAACAGTGACCCTATGGAATGCATTAGATCATGTTAGAGGACCTACGTACCAAATTTGGATGACTTTTGCCTAGTAGAACTCGAAAGGGGTCCATGGGGTGCTCTCAGGAGACCACATGTTGAATCAAGCACGGTAGGCCTATTAAGAGGTCATTAGGGTTCCAAAATGCAACTTTGATAGAATAGTGACCATTTGGAACACATTAGGACATGTTAGAGGACATAATTTCTTGATTCAGATGACTTTTTCCTAGTAGAACTCAAAAGGGGGTCCCATGGGGTGCTCTCGGGAGACCACATACCGAATTGAGGTTGGTAGGCTTATTAAGGGGTCATTAGGGTTCCAAATGCAACTTCAATAGAATGGTGACCCTTTGGAATGCATTAGGACATTTCACATGACCTACTACCAAATTTGGATGACTTTTTCCTAGTAGAACTCGAAAGGGGTCCATGGGGTGCTCTCAGGAGACCACATGTCGAATCAGGGTCGGCAGGCCTGTTAAGGGGTCATTAGGGTTCCAATGTAACTTTGATGGAATGACGACCCTCTCAAATGCATTAGGACATGCCAAAGGACCTACATACCAAATTTGGATGACTTTTACCTAGTAGAACTCAAAAGGGGTCCTTGGAGTGCTCTCAGGACACCACATGTCGAATCAGGGTCAGCAGGCCTGTTAAGGGGTCATTAGGGTTCCCAAATGCAACTTCCATTGAACAGCCGACCCTTTGGAACACATTAGGACATGTTAGAGGACCTACATACCAAATTTGGATGACTTTTGCCTAGTAGAACTCGAAAGGGGTCCATGGGATGCTCTCAGGACACCACATGTCAAATCGGGGTCGGTAGGCCTATGAAGGGGTCATTAGGATTCCAAATGCAACTTCAACGGAATGAAAAATTTTAGAACACATTAGGACATGTCGGAGGACTACGTATAAAATTTGGATGACTTTTGCCTAGTAGAACTCAAAAGGGGTCCATGGGTGCTCTCGGGACACAACATGTCAAATCGGGGTCAGAAGGCACATTAAGGGGTCATTAAGGTTCCAAATGCAACTTCCATGGAACAGTGACCCTTTACAACATATTAGGACATGTCATAGGACCTACATACCAAATTTGGATGACTTTTGCATAGTAGAACTCAAAAGGGGTCCTTGGGGTGCTCTCGGGACACCACATGTTGAATCAGGGTCGACAGGCCTGTTGAGGGGTCATTAGGGTTCCAAATGAAACTTACATGGAATGGAGACCCTTTGGAACACATTAGGACATGTTAGAGGACCTACGTACCAAATTTGGATGACTTTTGCATAGTAGAACTCAAAAGGGGTCCATGGGGTGCTCTCGAGACACCACATGTCGAATCGGGGTCGGTAGGCCTGTTAAAGAGTCATTAGGGTTCCAAATGCAACTTTCATGGAACGGTGACCCTTTGGAACCCATTAGGACATATCAGAGGACCTACGTATCAAATTTGGAAGACTTTTGCCTAGTAGAACTCAAAAGGGGCCCATGGGGTGCTCTCGGGACACCACATGTCAAATTAGGATCGGCAGGCATGTTAAGGGGTCATTAGGGTTCCAAATGCAACATCGATGGAATGGGGACCCTTTGCAATGCATTAGGACATGTCAGAGGACCTACGTACCAAATTTGGATGACTTTTGCCTAGTAGAACTCGAAAGGAGTCCATGGGGTGGTCTCGGGACACCACATGTCGAATCGGGGTCGGCAAGCCCGTTAAGGGGTCATTAGGGTTTCAAATGCAACTTCGATGTAATGATGACCCTTTATAACGCATTAGGACATGTCAAAGGACCCCTTAAGACACACTTGAGCATGATAAGGCATACTAGGACCCCTAGGGAGTCCCCATGATCCCTTTTGACGCATTGGAATGCTCAAGTCTATCTTAAGGGGTCCTACGACCCCTTAAGATAGACTTGAGCATTCCAATGTGTCAAAAGTGGTCATGGGGACTCTCTAGGGGTCTTAATGTGTGATAAGGTGTACTAGGATCCCTAGAGAGTCCCCATGACCCCTTTTGACACATTGGAACCCTCAAGTGTGTCCTAAGGGGTCCTATGACCCCTTAGGACACACTTGAGAGTTCGAATGTGTCAAAAGGGGTCATGGGGACTCTATAGGGGTCCTAACATGTGATAAGGCATACTAAGACCCATAGGGAGTCCCCCATGACCCCTTTCAATACATTGTAATGTTCAAGTGCGTCTTAAGGGGTCTTAGGACCTCTTAAGACACACTTGAGCGTTCCAATTTGTCAAAAGGGGTCATGGGGACTCCCTAGGGGTCTTAAGGTGTGATAAGGCATACTAGGACCCTTAAGGAGTCCCAATGATCCTTTTTGACACATTGGAACGCTCAAGTGTGTCTTAAGGGGTCCTAGGACCCCTTAAGACACACTTGAGCATTCCAATGTGTTAAAAGGGGTCATTGGGACTCCTTAGGGGTCTTAATACATGATAAGACATACTAGGACCCCTAGGGACTCCCCATGACCCCTTTTGACACATTGGAACACTCAAGTGTGTCTTAAGGGGTCCTAATACCCCTTAAGACACACTTGAGCATTCCAATGTGTCAAAAAAGGTCATGGGGACTCTCTAGGGGTCCTAATGCGTGATAAGGTGTACTAGGACCCCTAGGGAGTCCCCATGACCCCTTTTGACATATTGGAATGCTCAAGTGTGTCTTAAGGGGTTGTAGGACCCCTTAAGACACACTTGGGCATTCAAATATGTCAAAAGGGGTCATGGGGACTCCCTAGAGGTCCTAGTATGCATTATCACACCTTAGGACCCCTACAGAGTCCCCACAACTCCTTAAGACACATTGGAATACTCAAGTGTGTCTTAAGGGGTATTAGGACCCCTTAAGACACACTTGAGCATTCCAATGTGTTAAAAGGGGTTATGGGGACTCCCCAGGGGTCCTAATATGCCTTATCATGCCTTAGGATCCCTAGGGAATTCCTAGGACCCCTTTTGACACATTGGAATTCTCAAGTATGTCTTAAGGGGTCCTAATACGCTTTATCACACGTGATAAGACATACTAGGACCCTTAGGGAGTCCCCATGGCCCATTTTGATGCATTAGAACTCTCAAGTGTGTCTTAATGGGTTGTAGGACCCCTTAACACACACTTGAGCATTAGGACCCCTAGAGAGTCCCCATGACCCCTTTTGACACATTGAAATGTTCAAGTGTGTCTTAAGGGGTATTATGACCCCTTAAGACACATTGGAATGCTCAAGTGTTTCTTAAGAGGTCATAGGATGCCTTAAGACACACTCGAGCGTTTCAATGTATCTTAAGGGGTCATGGAGACTCCCTAGGGTCCTAGTACACCTTAGGACCCCTAGGGAGTCTCCATGACCCCTTTTGACACATTGGAAAGCTCAAGTGTGTCTTAAGGGGTATTAGGACCCCTTAAGACACACTTAAGTGTTCCAATGTGTTGAAAGAGGTCATGAGGACTCCCTAGGGGTCCTAGTACGCTTTATTATGTGTTAGGACCCCTAGGGAGTCCCCATGACCCCTTAAGACACATTGGAATACTCAAGTGTGTCTTAAGTGGTTCTACGACCCCTTAAGATACACTTGAGCATTCGAATGTATCTTAAGGGGTCATGGAGACTCTCTAGGGGTCCTAATGCGTGTTAAGGTATTCTAGGACCTCTAGGAAGTCCCCATAACCCTCTTTGACATATTAGAACTCTCAAGTGTGTCATAAGGGGTCCTAGTATGCCTTATCATATGTTAGGACCCCTAGGAAATGCTCATGACCCCTTTTGACACATTGGAATGCTCAAGTGTGTCTTAAGGGGTTAATACCCCTTAAGACACACTTGAGCATTCCAATGTGTCAAAAGGGGTCATGTGGACTCCCTAGGGGTCCTCTAGAATGCCTTATCACATGTTAGGACCCCTAGAGAGTCTCCATGAACCCTTAAGACACATTGGAATGCTCAAGTGTATCTTAAGGGGTCGTACAACCCCTTAAGACATACTTGAGCATTCCAATGTGTCTTAAGGGGTCATGGGGACTCCCTAGGGGTCCTAGTACACTTTATCACACGTTAGAACCCCTAGAGAGTCTCCATGACCCCTTTTGACACATTGAAATGCTCAAGTGTGTCTTAAGGGGTCATAGGACCCCTTAAGACACACTTGAGCATTCCAATGTGTCAAAAGGGGTCATGGGGACTCCCTAGAGGTCCTAGTAAGCCTTATCATGTGTTAGGACCTCTATAGAGTCCCCATGACCCCTTAAGACACATTGGAATTCTTAAGTGTGTCTTAAGAGGTCAGAGGACCCCTTAAGACACACTTGAGCATTCCAATGTGTCTTAAGGGGTCATGGGGACTCCCTAGGGGTCCTAGTATGCCTTAGGACCCCTAGGGAGTCCCCATGACCCCTTTTGACACATTGGAACACTCAAGTGTGTCTTAAGGGGTATTAGGACCCCTTAAAACACACGTAAGTGTTCCAATATGTCAAAAGAGGTCATGGGGACTCCCTAGGGGTCCTAGTATGCCTTATCACGCGTTAGGACCCCTAGGGAGTCCCCATAACCCCTTAAGACACATTGGAATACTAAAGTGTTCCAATGTCTCTTAAGGGGTCATGGGGACTCCCTAGGGGTCCTAGTATGCCTTATCACACTTTAGGACCCCTAGGGAGTCCCCATGACCCCTTTTGACACATTGGAATGCTCAAGTGTGTCTTAAGGGGTCGTAGGACCCCTTAAGACACACTTGAGTGTTCCAATGTGTCAAAAGGGCTCATGGGGACTCCCTAGGGGTCCTAGTATGCCTTATCATGTCTTAGGACCCCTAGAGATTCCCCATGACCACTTAAGACACATTGGAATGCTCAAGTGTGTCTTAAGGGGTCCTACGACCCCTTAAGACACACTTGAGCATTCCAATGTGTCAAAAGGGGTCATGGGGACTCCCTAGGGGTCCTAACGTGTGATAAGGTGTACTAGGACCCCTTGGAAGTGCACACAACCCCTTTTGGCACATGAAACACTTGAGCATTCCAATGTGTCAATAGGGGTCATGGAGACTTCCTAGGGGTCCTAACACATGATAAGGCATACTAGGACCCCTAGGAAGTCCCCATGACCCCTTTTGACACATTTCAACACTCAAGTGTGTCCCAAAGGGTTGTATGACCCCTTATGACACACTTGGGTGTTCTCATGTGTGAAAAGGGGTCATGGGGACTTCCTAGGGCTCCTAGTACACCTTATCACGTGTTAGGACCCCTAAGAAGTCTCCATGACCCCTATTGACACATTGGAATGATCAAGTGTTTCCTAAGGGGTCCTACGACCCCTTCAGACACACTTGAGCATTCAAATGTTTCAAAGGGGTCATGAGGACTTCCTAGGGTTACTAGTATGCATTATCACACGTTAGGACCTTTAGGAAGTCCCCATGACCCCTATTGACACATTGGAATGCTCAAGTGTGTCCTAAGGGATCTTACAACACCTTTAGACATAGTTGTGCATTCAAATATTTCAAAAGGGGTTATGGGGACTTCCTAGGTATCCTAACACATGATAAGGCGTACTAAGACCCCTAGTAAGTCCCCATGAACCATTTTGACATATTTGAACCCTCAAATGTGTCTGAAGGGGTCCTATGACCCCTTAGGACATACTTGAGGGTTCTAATGTGTCAAAAGGAGTCATGAGGACTTCCTAGGGGTCCTAACATGTGATAAGGTGTACTAGGACCCGTACGAAGGCCCCATGGCCCCTTTTGACACATTTCAACACTCAAATATGTCCCAAGGGGTCGTATGACCCCTTATGACACACTTGAGCATTCTCATGTGTCAAAAGGGGACATGGGGACTTCCTAGGGGTCCTAGTATGCCTTATCACATGTTAGGACCCCTAGGAAGTCCCCATGACCCCTATTGACACATTGGAATGCTCAAGTGTGTCCTAAGGGGTCCTATGACCCCTTCAGACACACTTGAGAATTCAAATCTTTCAAAAGGGGTCATGGGACTTCCTGTGGGTACTAGTATGCCTTATCACACGTTAGGATCCCTAGGAAGTCCCCATGACCCCTATTGACACATTTGAATGCTCAAGTGTGTCCTAAGGGGTCCTATGACCCCTTTAGACATAGTTGTGTGTTCAAATGTTTCAAAAGGGGTCATGGGGACTTCCTAGGGTCCCTAACGCATGACAAGGCATACTAGGACTGCTAGGAAGTCCCCATGAACTATTTTGACATATATGAACCCTCAAGTGTTTCCAAAGGGGTCCTATGATCCCTTGGGACACACTTTAGATTCTAATGTGTGAAAAGGAGTCATGGGGACTTCCTAGGGGTCCTAACGCGTGATAAGGTGCACTAGGACCCATACGAAGTCCCCATGACCCCTTTTGACACATTTCAACACTCAGGTGTGTCCCAAAGGGTCTTATGACCCCTTATGACACACTTGAGTGTTCTCATGTGTCAAAAGGGGTCATGGGGACTTCCTAGGGGTCCTAGTATGCATTATCACGTGTTAGGACCCCTAAGAAGTCCCCATGACCCCTATTGACACATTGGAATTCTCAAGTGTGTCCTAAAGGGTCTTACGACCCCTTCAGATAGACTTGAGTATTCAAATGTTTCAAAAGGGGTCATGTGGACTTCCTAGGGGTACTAGTATGCATTATCACAAGTTAGGACCCCTAGGAAGTCCCCATAACCCCTATTGACACACTCGAGCATTCCAATGTGTCAAAAGGGGTCATGGGGAGTTCCTACGGGTCCTAACGCGTGGTGAGGCATACTAGGACCACTAGAAAGTCCCCATGACCCCTTTCTACACATGTGAGCCCTCTAGTGTGTCTGAAGGGGTCATGGGGACTTCCTAGGACCCCTTTCGACACACTGGAGGGTTCACATGTGTCAAAAGGGGTCATGGGGACTTTCTAGTGGTCCTAGTATGCCTTATCACATCGCCACTTTTTGGCCCCTCATGATCTTGCACATACCCATATATATATATATATATATGTGTGTGTGTGTGTGTGTGTGTGTGTGTGTGTGTGTGTGTGTGTGTGTGTACACACACACACACACACACACACAGATATATATATATATATACATTTGTATATGTATATATATGTATATATAATCTTTAAAACTTTTGATATGAAGTTACATATTATTAGTTCTTTTTCTTTTCTTAATTTATTTATTTTATTAATATAATTTTCTAATAAAATTAAATACGAAAAAATAATAACATAAAATCAGGGTTGTGACATCCTTCCCCCCTTAATAGATGCATCATTCTAATGCATCAATATTGCTCACCATCATACCAAACAAGCTAAAAATTTCTTACTAGACATGGTTCATATTTCCATTTTTCTAAAATGCAATAAAGCATTCATTTTGCAAACACTCAAAAACAATGCAGACACACATAAATCACCAAAATAATAATTCCTATCAAATTTCACACCTAGCATGGTTAGCAATTTTTGTTTATCTTTGGCGCATCTAGCATTCAATTTTGTACTAATTTCAAATATAAATCAACACACACATTCATAAAAACCTACTTTTCAAAGGTAGTGTAAGCACACATTTGAAGCAAGCACCTTTAAAAGAAAATAAACATACACGTCGATGAAATAACTATTTTCATGATTAAGCTCTAAGAGTGTGTGTGTGTGTGTGTGAATTCCATTATGACCTACCAAATTAAAAAGGTTAGGCTACCTCTCTCTCACAATGTCCCATTTCGTCTGATGTGTCATTCCATCTATTGCATTCATAGGAACAACACCAAAATATTTGTCTATGTTAACTATTACCTCACCAAATTTTATTGGTATCAAGTAGTTTGTCTTCCATTTTCCTCTCCGAGCGGTGGTTTTATTCTTTTTGAACATTAATTTTGAACCAAGTCTTAGTTTCAAACATCGAGTTCAAATCCCGCTTGCGTGTCTTTGCTTTTATGACTTCAAGTTGGCTAAGTCATCCCGAGGAAGTCTTTCGAAGATATTAATTAGAACTTTGAACCTTTTTCGGTTTGGTTCAAATAGTGAAGTTCAAAAATTTTTAAAGAGAATGGAAGTCTTTTGGTCTAAAGCAATCAAAGAAGTCGTCGTGTCTATGTGTTGAGAGTCTAGTCCAATCAAATTTGAATTTGAACTGTGAACAACTTATTTTCTCTTGGTTCAAAAGTTCAAAATTAAAAAATCATTGAAGGTGTGTGGTGGATTCAAATTCTCTATAGCCAGATATAGAAATAAAGGAGTACGAAGGAGGAATATTCCAAGTATTTCAAAATTTAAAATTCTTTTTTTGGGAAAATTAATCATGAGAAGTCGAGCTTAAGTGGTTTGAAATGACCATGAATTAATGTGATGTCAGTCACGATGTCTTTTCATCATTAATTTACGTAGGTTTTGTTAATTCTCAGGCATGTCAAAGATTTAGACAAAATTGTCACTCTTGTTTAAAAGAAGGTTAGTTGTTCTCTCCCTTAGCCACTAAGTTATTTTGAGATCGAAGAAATAGGAGGCTGAAGGAAATTGTAGTTGTGCTCAGGAGTGACAATTTGAATGAATTTTGGTAAGTTTTATTGAAACCATGACCTTGTTGAATTCTACCATTTGTTGAAGCTTTTAAAAATTCCCTGATTTAGATAATTTCCTATTTTTCTTTCTGCTAATTTTATTGTGAAGTAAAGATGACCTACAATAAACCATCCTTACCTAATTTTGGGCGCACATCTACCCTGGTTAGTTCAATCCCAGAGATGGGAGATATGTCTCTTCTGCATGTAACTATAGAAGAGATTTCAAAGAGATTTAAAGACCCAAAGGAAGGTTCAGTTGCAGACATGCTCAATAAAAGTGGACTAATATAAGCGGAAACTTTTCCCATTGTATTCCCTTTCCCCGAATTAGTACTAGAATGCATGAACCAATATGATAGAAATGAAAGGTGCATTTGTAAGGTTTATGGTGAAGAGTTGGTAAGAATATATAGGGGGACTATAATGGTTGCTATGGGAATTCCTGACAAAGAACCTTATGAAGCTTGGACAATAAGTAAGTCTTACTCATTTTTCTCGGAGAAGAAGAAACAGTATCGGAGTACCATTACATGTTATTGGCTATGCAAAATGTAGAAAGGTGGCTCACAAATCCCTAGCCCTCTAACTCATGAACATTTTATACCTGAGGTTAGGGATTTGGTAATTTTGCTAAATAGGGTAAAGGGAAACCAGCATACATTTCACTAGGAGGACTGGATGTTTTTCTATATTCAAATATTGTTAAAGGGAGAGAAATTCTAGATTGAGGTGAGCTTATTGCGAAGAAGTTGCATGAAAGGTTAGTGAATTTTGTTGGAATGAGAGGTTTCTACATTTCCTCTTTCCTTTTCTACTTGTTAGCCTACACCAGAGAATGGGTAGGGTTGCAACATCAACCCTTAGTCCCAGAGATGAAAATCTATGAATATCACCCACTCCTTCAATTGCAAAAATGCTCTGAGAATTTCAATAGAGTGAATGATATATTTTTTGCCCATTTGGTTTTTGAACTTAAGGGAAAATTGAATAAAAGGTTATCAGAGGAGGCAGTTCAATTAATCAGCATGTATGGCAGCTATTTTACCCAGTTTACAAGATTCATAGACATAAGAGTAAGAGGCTTTGAGGGTGAACCACTAAAGTTTCCAAGGTATATATTGGATAATTTAGTCCTCTCAGAAGTATATAGGTAGTTGGATCATATCGACAAGCATCTAAAGTGCAAAGGTCTCTCTGGTGTAACCTTTCCTATTGAGCTAGGTCATTATTCCTATAAATTTGTTTCTAATGCTTTGAATGTGGAAACATAGATTAAGAGGTTGAATCTTAAAACTTATATTGCCAAATCTAAGTTTGACAGAAAATTTTTTGTAGCATCTTATCTAAACATGAAGGAGGGAGTCACACATATTCTCCAGCTAGAAGACTATTGGGAAGATTGTGAAGATGAATTCGAAGTAAGACGAAGATTTTGGTCTTGTTTCACTTTAAGACAACTTGTTCATATGAGATTACCTATCAATATCAAAGGTGGTGAAGAAGAATATGGGGAAGAGGTACTAGATCCTAATTTTTTCAATGTAGTACAGGCAAAGCCCATACCTTAAATTGATTAGAGCACAAAAGGAGAAGAAAAATTAAAAGCATGAACCTTTAATGTGATAAGAAGAATAGAGAAATGGTTAAGAGAGTGCAGATTAGAAAAATTGCATATGGAAGAAGCAAACATCTCTGAAGATCCCCATGATATCTCTTTTTCCCAAGCTCAAAATCCTCCTTTTGATTATTATTATTGATCTTGATATTATAGGTAGAACCAAGTCCGAAAAGAATCCACCCAGGAAAACTAAAACCGCAATCACGACTTCCTCTCCCATTAGAACTACTAGGTCCAAAAGAAAAAGATTGAATAAAGCTACAGGGAATAAAGAATTTTCATAATTGGATTCAACAAAAGAAGTGTTGGCAACCATGGAAGGCCAAACACATATTATTTTAGATGAAGATGATTTGGAAGCTAAAGGTGATAATCCTAAAGAAGTTCAATCTGTTGAGAACACTTTAACAGTTGAATAAACTTTGTTGCAGACACCCTCGGTTAAAGAGTAGCCAAGTGCACCCAAGTGGGTGGAAGCTTCAATAAATAAAAAAGGAAGATTGCACCAATATCATTGCCAGACATTGATATGGTCAGCAAATATTTGGGGCGGGAGATAAAGGCTAAAAAGCCAAAGATGGAGGAGATAATCGACACAGATGATAAAACAGGGCAATGGTTTGCAGAAATCATCATCCCTACCACTGATAAAAAGATTGAAGAAGTTACAATGAATGATTTTAAAATTGAAAGGGTAGATTTGGGGGCAGCCACTCGAGCAGCTGATGTTAAGCATTTGGAGTCTTCTACGAAGAAGATATTCCAAGGACCTAAAGGATGAGAAGTAGAAAAGAGAAATGAAAATGGCCTTAAGACAAATGGTGGATTACATCTACTCAATCTAGAATCCAGATATAGAACCTACCTCTTAGCTCTCCTTGACCATTGATCCTAAATCACCCTATAATCAAACCATGAAAGATCAAATTCAGCATTATAAGATGATTGCAGAAGCTTATGCAGATTGGCTGGATTCTATCATCAGAGAAGGAACATGGTACATCACAAACTTGAGTAGAATCTATAAAGAGGCAATACTTGCTAAGGCCAATCTTGAAGCAAAAATAATCTCCTGGGATAAAGAAAGACTTCAATGGTTTGAAGTGATCACTCAGGTGATAAACATTCATAAATATGGCATTAGATATTTTTAGCAAAAAAGCCTATTCCAGACCTTGACGATGAAATGTTGTACATATCAAAGGAACACTTGGAATGGAGGACTTCGATAATCAAACAGGTCATAGAAGAAAGCACAAAACTTTCAAAAGAATTGAATGCATTAACTAGGGTGATGAGTGATGATTTCAAATGTATCGAGATTTAGTTAGTCAAATAAGATGGGAATATTGCGCATAATTCGAAGGAAATTGTTAGATCCTTTAAAGACAGAATGAGACTGACCAAAGAACCCAAGACTCTAACAACTAGAGAGTTTTCCAAGATAGCTAAAATTGAGTCTATGCTTATTATTTTCTTGGATCACCTTGACACTCATAAGAACAAAGTCACCCAAGTTCAGAAAGAGAAGAAAGTTTGGAAAGAAAGGATTGCCCATATAGGAGTCTCGAACCATCAAATTGTGGTAAGTTTCTCTACCGTGCACCTAGAATGGCACAATACATGTGGCATCTCAACAAATGCCAGTAGTACCACATTGCCTTCTACCTCGCCTCTAGCCTGAACGTGATCCAAAATTCCATCTTCCAATTGAACAAGCATGGTTTTTTAATAGTTTGCTCATCGGTTAAGAGTTTTGTTTTTACTGAACTCTTGGATAATGGTCTCTTTTAAGCACTTTTAGTTAAAAATCATCTGAAAAATAGTTATGCTTACGAGCTATTTTAAGGGCTTATTATGACTTAGTAACGGTTGGCCAAAAATTTTATTTTTTAGCATTTTAGCAAGATACTTGTTATTTTTTAGAAAGACTTGAAAAAATTTATGGTTTGAAGTATGTTTTAGCCTAGTGATTAATCTCAATCTATATTGAAGCTTTTAGTGTATTAATTTTGAGTGCATGAATATTACTTCAATTGGGGTTCATTTGTGATTGTAATGTGATTCTGAATTACTTTGAATTGTAGATGTGTTTCAAGCAAGCTTTCAATATTCCTCTCTTGCCATTATAAGATCAGTCTCTTGGCTAGGTCTATTTGGTTTTATTCTAAATTACATTTATAAGATGTATATCAAATTTATGGATGAATGTCATGGCCTTTGATGCTTTAGGGTCAATAGTATTATTCTTTCAATTTTCTCGATTTAATTATTGAAGAGCTAATTGAAAATTATTTTAGAGGGAGCTTCACCTTCATACACAAGGATATGATCATTATGGCAAATCCCAACTATTATTGACAGATTTCATCCCAGTTGGGTTACATAGAGTCAATTGAGTTATCTTTATTCAATTAAAGTAAAAGGGAAAAATCTATTAACTAACATATTTTTGGAGACTCCGTTGGGGACAAACTAATCTTGTTTTTGAAAAAAAATATCAGTTGCCTATCTATGGGGAAAAATGGTTTAACCCCATGAGAATGTCTTCCCTATTTTATAGCCCAACTTAGGCTTGCAAGATACTCAAGAAGATATCATTAGTGATTCAAAACTAAGTGCATAACCCACGTCAAAACCCTCCCCAACCCCATAGGAACCAAGAATGTCCAAATAATTAATCCATTCTTAGCCCTCTATCCTATCCAGATTGGATTCCAGACGTTTCACCAGGTCTCAAGCAAAACAAGGCTTGGTAAATCAGAAATTAGAAGCTCTTAAGAGGCTCACTAGTTTCCTTGATCTAACCCTACCTCAGAAACCTATAGATAAGCTTAAACCAACTTGAACATCAACAGCTTCACCATCATACCATGTCCTAGTCCTTTCAGGGACACCTACTCCTTTGAATTTTAACCATAATCCATTGAATATTAATCTTTCTTATGTATTTAACGCAATGGCTGCTAATCCTTGGGGCACTGCAATAGGACCTTTCAATCTAGTCGTACATCATGCTCTACCCAAAGGTGCCAAAGATGTTTTACCAAGATTCACCAGAGATGGGAAAGTCTCAGTTGATGAACATTTGAACGCCTTCAATGTAACTAGTGGTTTCTTAGTAGTGCGACATGAAGATGTTGTCGTGAGGATTTTTGTGCAGACCTTGTCTAAAGGTGTGGCCGAATGGTTTTCTCATCTTCCAGCAGCATCTATAAGAAATTGGGCAGAAGTGTGAATGGCCTTTGAAAATAGATTTAAAAGCATTGATGATGAGCACTCTTTGTTGGCTCAATTGACCCAAATGAAAAAGGAAATACACGAGCCAATGTGGGGTTATGTAGATAAATATAATAAGGTTATACATAAGATTCTCATGGCTAAGAGACCCACTATAGAGAATCAACAATGTTTCTTTGTAAACTCTATGCCCCCAGATATCAGATGTCATCTTCATAGAAGTAGACCAGCTGATTTGAATACTGCCCAAACCTAAGCAATTGAGCTAGAAAATGATAATATCACTACAGGAATGTGAAGAAAAGAGGTTAAAATTCCCCATTTGCAACCATCAATGCCATCTAACCCTATTTTCCAAAGGCTTGTGAATGATATGATTGCTTTAAAGAAGCAATTACCTAAAACTAATACTCCTTATCAAGATATTCTGTGAAGGTTTCCAAATCAGCTTGTTAGAACCTCTAGAAGGTAGTTAACATTACCTACTTCCCAATAGAGATTGGCTTTAGAAGGACCTTCATATGGAAAAACTAGTATGTGTATTTTCCATTTGATTAATGATCACAATGGAAATACCTATCCATAAATGGTACGATATGTTCAGATGAACAATAAAAAAGAAACAATAGAAGAGGTGCATGAAGATGAGTCTAGTCCAAAATTGTCTGGTGACTCTGTAACTTATTACCTTGAATATGCATCTGACTCTGAGAGGGGCGGTAATATTTTGGTATCTTTGGAAGAGCCTTCTTGTTCTATATTGATAGGAAACCAAAGAGGGTACAAATCATCTCATGTTGTTTCATCTCCAGAGATAGTCAACAAGGCAAATGAACCTTTGAATCGAACCCCAAGCAGTTCAAAAATTAAAAGTTCAAATTTGTCGGAGGTTCAAATTTTGAAAAGGTTTGATCTTGATCCCTCCTTTGATATTATTGAGTTCTGTAAATCTTCTAAAATCCAAATATACCTAGATAAGTATCTTAGGTTAAATCCTAGGGAATTGGATAAACTTATTGAATATGTTAAAGTAAATGGTTCACAAACGGCCAATGAAAGGCAAGTAAATGCATAATCAGATCAACTGTCATCCATCTCATTAAGCCAACCCGAAATTGTTGAGCCACATCCTCAAAAGAATATCTCAGCTAAATTTTCTCAATCCCTTTTCTATCCTGAGCCTTTCTATGTGTCCCTTTTTATCCATGGTCATAAGTTAAGTAACTGTATTATTGATGTTGGTGCGTCTGACAACATAATGCCCTCTTTCATAGATAAAGCGCTGGACTTTCCACTCACCAAAAACTTTGGTCATTTTTATTCAATAGACTCTAAGAAAGTACCTTTGTTAGGTCAAATTAAAGAGACCCAAGTAGCCCTAGCTTCTCATCCCGCAAAGAGACTCAAAATGGCAATTTTAGTTGCTCATATCCCTACGAGTTATGGTATGTTGTTGAGTTGTACCTTTTGTAAAGACATTGGGGGAGAAATTAAAATGGACTGGTCACAAGCCAACATCTCAACAAGAAAGGAGAAAGTCATCCTCTAACCTAAACCCAAATCAAAATATACTTTTTTTCCTTATGAAGATCCTAGATCCCATATTTTGTATGAAGAATCTGAATTCAGTAATTATGTAATTCTTCATGAAGTTGATGTGGCAGAAGGAGCACAGTTAGAAGATCAATCCCTATGGACCATGGAGTTTGATGGAAGTTGTTCCAATGCTGGTTTGGGCATTGGTGTGGTATTCATATCTCCCAAGGGAGATAAGACCCCATTCACCTTCAAATTGGAATTCGATAACACTAATAACACAGTAGAATATGAATCTTTGTTATTGGAATTGAAGAGGTGAAAAGTAAAGGTATCAATATGTTGAAATCTATGGGGGACACAAAACTAATTATTAAACAAGTAAGAAATATCTTTGCAGTGAAGAATGACAGGCTAAGACATTATTGTAACCGAGTCTAGGATGAGATATAAAATTTGAATCTTTCTATATTGAAGCAATATGAAGATAGTTTAATTATAGGGTGGACGCTTTGGCAGGGTCAGCCTCTCTCATGATATCGCATCTTGACTTCAGTGATAATGTGTATAAGATAGAATTGATTCGTTGTCCCAATGTTCCAGACAACTCAAACTCATGGTAGATCTTTGATGATGATAAGAAAATAAATATCTTTATGCAATGCTTAGATATGTTTTCCACAACATATTTTGAAGGGTCCAAATTTGATTGTTATGAATTTTCTCCTGATAAAGAACATGACCCAAAGGAGGTTTTTCAGTTAAAAGGTAACATGATTCCAAAGGGGCTAGTGTCCCTTGATAAATTATTTGACAGACAGGATTTTTACACCGGTAGTCATGCAGTACAAGAAGGTTCAGAACTGGGTGCTTATGAAAAGGTAAATATTGGAGAAGAATTTGAACCCATACTGGTGAATTTGGGGGTCTATTGTACTATTAAGGAAAGATAAAGATTTATCTAATTACTCAAACCTTATAAACATGTCTTCTCCTAGTCTTATGATGAACTAAAAAACTTTAATTAGGGTCAAGAACAACACCATATACCGCTCAAACTAGGAACTAATCCTTTTAAGAAAAAACTAAGAAACTACATTCCTAAGGTAGCTGACGTCATTTTCAGGGAATTTGGCAAGATGTTGAAAGTTTGTATTATCTATCTAATTCATCATTCTACATGGGTAGTAAATATTGTACCAGTGCAGAAAAAGAATGGGGAAATACATATATGTGCTGACTTCTATAATCTCAATCAGGCAAGTCTGATGAATAATTATCCTCTCCCGATGATGGATCACATCTTACAAACAGTGGTAGGATCGAAGATGATGTCTTTTTTGGATGGTTTTTTTGGTTATAACCAGATAAGCGTAGCTGAAGAAGACCAACATAAAACCACTTGCACAACACCTTGGGGCACATTTTCTTATATCCATATGTCTTTTGCCTTAATTAATGTTGGTGTTACCTTTCAATGAGCCATGAATGCCACTTTCAATCATCTAAGGAATAAGATTATTGTCATTTATCTAGATGACCTTAAATTTTTCTCTAGAAGAAGGAAACACCTCAAGGATTTAGAGCATGTATTATAGAAATGTCAAGAAAATGGGATTTCTTTAAATCCTAAAAAATTAGTTTTTGTTATCACTAGAGGTAGGCTCTTGGGCCATATTGTATCAAAAGAAGGAATAAGTGTAGACCCTGAACACATAAGAGCAATCCATAAGTTAGCCTTACCATCCAATAGAACTGGGGTGAAATCATTCTTCAGTCAAATGAATTTTCTTAGAAAAATTGTCTCAAACTTTGTAGAGACTACAAGACCTATCATGAACCTAATGAGTGAAAAGTAGACTTTTAGATGGAATGGTGAATCCAATAATGCTTTTGAAGTCATGAAGGAAGCGATTGTTAAAGCTCCAACATTAATTTATCCCAACTTTAGAAAATATTTTATCATTTATTGTAATGCTTCAAATCACTCATTATCGGGTATTTTGTTGCAAAAAAATGAGAAAGAGGAAGAAATCATGATTTATTTTATGAGTATTCCATTAAAAAAACATGAATTAAATTAGTATTTTATAGAAAAATAGGAATTCTTGTTAGTCAAAGCAGTTAAGAAATTTAGATACTACATTTTACACTCTCATTCTAAGGTGTATGTACCAAGTATTATCGTAAAAAGTATCCTTACACAACAAGAAGTTGGATTGAACAATAGAGCTGCCTGGATAGCCAAAATTCAAGAATTTGATTTGGACATTACACCTACAAAACTAGTTTGAGGGCAGGGTTTGTGTAAGTTGTTGGTCGGAAAAAAATAAAAGAAGGATGATTTGCCCCTGACACTTCTAGTTGGCCTAACAAATCCTTTGTTTTATGATGTGGCACACTATTTGACAAACAGAGAATACCCAGAACATTTGAATGCAAAGGAGAAGCGTAACCTAAGACTTAAAGCATCCAAATACATAATTTTTGATAGTATACTTTACAAAAAAGGGCTTGATGGCATGTTCCTTAGATGTGTTGACAAGGAGCAACAAGAAATGTTATTAAAAGCTTTTCACAATGAAGTGTGCAGAGGACATTTTTCATCAATAGTGAAAACTTTTAAAATTTTTAGAAATTGTTACTACTGGTCAGGTATGTTCAAAGACACATACAAATGGGTTTCTAAGTGTGAGAAGTGTAAGTTATTCACCAGGAAACCACAGTTGGCAGCCTTACCACTAAGACCAGTAGTTATTGAAGAACCATTTCAATATTGGTACCTTGACTTCATAGGACCTTTGAATCCTCCATCTACTAGGCACACTCATATCTTGACTGCAACAGACTATTTTACAAAATGGGTCGAAGCCATCCTAGTGAAAAGAACTACTTCGACGGTAGTCTACAATTTTCTAAAAAATTACATTCTAGTAAGATTTGGTACACCACAGAAAATAGTAGTCGATAATGCAAAAAAAAAATTCTCGCAAGAACTACAATTTTTTTGCTATGATCACGGCATTACTCTTTCACATGCCTCAGATTATTACCCACATGGTAATGGCCAAGAAGAATCAAGCAACAAAAATCTAATTAATATCATGAAGAAGTTGGTAAGCGAAAAATGCTAAAGACTCATAAAAAGCTATATGAGGCATTGTGGGTAGATATGACCTCTCCCAAAAGAGAAATCAGAATGACTCCATTTGATTTGGTATATGGTGTTGAAGCTCAAATGTCTCTCCCCTTGGAATTGTCTATGGCTAGGTTGAAAAAGGTAATTGAAGACACCAGCTTTCAAAACACATTTGAGAAAAGGATTATGTACTTGTCAAGAATACAAGAAGAGTGTGAACGCCTGGTTGATCATATCATAGAACACCTAGCCAAAGTAAAATAGATTTTTGATAAAAAGGCCAGGCCCAGATCATTTATGAAAGATGATAGGGTTCTTCCTTGGGACAAGCGTGGAGAACCTAAGGGTGCTCATGGTAAATTTGAATCTATATGGAAAGGCCCTTTTGTAATTGTCAAAGTGCTCATACCTAATTCATTCAAGCTACAATATCTTGATGGTACCCCAATGCCCCTATCCTTTAATGGTCAGGACTTGAAGCTATATCAAATGTAAGTTCTTTATAAGCTTCCCCTTATACATATTATTTTGTTGTGCTTAGGTTTTGGAAGGTTTTGTTGTGTAAATTTTGGTCAATCCGACTCTATAGCCCAATTGTGAAACTAGAGACCCTAGAATTCATCTCTTGTCCTTAATAGTCCAGGTCCTCAGCCGGAGCCAATGTTACCTCACCAATTTCTACTAGTGTCAAGTAGTTTGTCTTCCATTTTCCTCCCCAGGTGATGGTTTTATTATTTTTTAACCTTAATTTTGAACCAAGTCTTAGTTCAAAACATCAAGTTCAAATTTTGCTTGCGTGTCTTTTCTTTTGCGACTTCAAGTTGGCTAAGTCATCCTGAGGAAGTCTTTCAAAAATTTGAATTTGAACATTGAACCTTTTTTTGTTTGGTTCAAATAGTGAAGTTCAAAATTTTAAAAAGACAAAGTGGAAGTCTTTTGGTCTAAAGAAATCAAAGAAGTCGTCACATCTATGTGTTGAGAATCTAGTCCAATAAAATTTGAATTTGAACTTTGAACTTCTTATTTTCTCTTGGTTCACAGCTCAAAATGTAAAAATCGTTGAAGGTGTGTGGCGGATTTGAATTCTCTATAGCCATATATGGAAATAAAGAAATACGGAGGAGGAATATTCTAGGCATTTTGAAATTTAAAATTCTTTTTTGGGAAAACTAATCATGAGAAGTCAAGATTAAGTGGTTTCAAATGACCATGAATTAATGTGATGTCACTCATGATGTTTTTTCATCATTAATTTGTATGGCTTTTGTTAATGCTCAAGTGTGTCGAATATTTAGGCAAAATCGTCACTCTTGTTTAAAAGAAGGTTAGTTGTTCTCTGCCTTAGCCGCTAATTTATTTTGAGCTCGAAGAAATAGGACGCTGAAGGAAATTGCAGTTGTGATCATAAGTGAAAATATGAATGAATTCTAGTGAGTTTTATTGAAACCCTGACCTTGCTAAATTATGCCATTTGTTGAAGCTTTTGAAAATTCCCTGACAAAGAACCTTATGAAGTCTAGATAATAAGTAAGTCTTACTCCTTTTTCTCAAGGAAGAAGAAACAGTATTGAAACCATTGCATGTTACTAGCTACATAAAATGTAGAAAGGTGGCTCACGAATCCCTAGCCCTCTAACTCCTGAACATTTTATACCTGAGGTTAGGGATTTGGTAATTTCATTGAACAAGGTAAAAGGAAACCAACATACATTTCACTGGGAGGACTGGATGTTTTTCTATATTAAAATATTGTTGAAGGTAGAGAAATTTCTTAAGGTGAAGTTATTGCAGAGAAGTTGCATGAAGGGCTAGCAAATTTCGCTGGAATGAGAGGTTTCTATTGGATTTTATGAGTAAACAACCCACAGCTCCCAAGAACACCTACATGCAAACACCTGTATGGAAAGAGAGAGAAGCAAGAAGCTAGAGAGGCCTGCACACATGGATCCATGAAAGAGGAGACATTCTTGATGTGCAAAAACAAAAGTTTCAATTCAATAAAATGAATGTTTCTCAATAAGATTACAAGAGAGATCAATCCTTATAAAAGGAGATCGAAACCCTAAAAGGGTGAACAAACCTAGGTTGCATGATAATAATTAATAAAGAAATTAATTATTATATACCTAAAGTTTAGCTAAAGTTGAAAGAGACAATAAGTGACTTAGTAGTTAAATCAAACATGATTTAATTAATCAATAAACACTTTATTACTCTAACACCACCCCCCTTAAGATGAACTTTGGGAGAAGCTAAAAACCTAGAAAGAACTACTTAAAAAAATGGGTCTCAGCAACAAAAGGCCTGATCATGTACCCAAGTAAAAAAGAGAGTCTCTATAAAGCAGAGAAATAGAGAAAACCACATGGGAAAAACTCTACTCCAAAAAGAGAAAGAATAGTCTAAAGGACTGAAGAAGCCTCCAAAACTAGGAATGTTCCAGAAAATAGAAACAATGATGAACATGTACAACATCATTGAAGCAAGAAGGTGCAAACTCTGTTAAGAAGTAACTGATGATCTAAAGATCCTCCACAAAAATATGACCAGGTAGAGAAGATTGTAATCTGTATGAGTGCTCTCAAATGACACTACTCAAATTAGGAGGTAAACAAAGGCAAACAACTGAAGTCAAAGATACAGAATACTATAATCTGCATGAGTGCCCTCAAATGACACTACTCAAATCAGGAGGCAAACAAAGGAAAACACCTAAACTCGAAGATACATATGGCATAAAAAATACCAAAAGTCTGAAGATTTGATCAATCAAAGATGGAAGAGTGCATCCAAAGAATAGGAAAGAGAAGAGTGTCCATATGGTAAATGATCCATCTCACCAGAATGAACAGGTACCTAGCCACTGCATCCACCTAGTACATAGAATAAAATACTGAATACATAGCTCACACTATCAAACAAAGGAACCATTATAAAAAATAGTAGAAACCCCCCCATGATGATGACAAGGGAGTAATGACAGGTACACTAAAAATATCATCTAATATGAACTACATGATGAAGAAGAATCTGAAACATCGAAGGTACAGAGAGAGTACAAACACAAATAGAGATACATGAGGCTAATATCTATGGAGGAACGCTCATGTGAAAAATTTAGATGGTAAACAAAGGCAAACATCAAACCCCCCTGGCACTTTATAATGGATTGTGAGTACATAGAGCACAAACATGTGCAAGATCCCATACATGCAATAGAATGACACTTTATCTCAGTGCGTGTGCATAAAAGAATGCTACAAAAGTGAAGTATACACTGCTCAAAAAAGATCGAAGACTGTTGAAACAAAAGAACAGCCAAAGACAAGCCATCCCTTAAAGGGAAGATATCCCAGGACCTGAAACATCCAAGATATCCACCAGATTGTAAAAATGTAAGAAACTAAAATAAAATATATCTAGATTAGAATCTATAAAAATGCCTCATATCATTGGAAAGGTATCAGAACAAGCTTTCCAACGATATGTCATTTTTCCAAAATGGAGTCTGGATGTGCAAGATAGAGCTCCTGGAGTGCAAAATTGAACATATGGCTTTGATAGTAAAAAAAAACCATCAAAAAAGAAAAATTAGAAATTCAAACCTATGTATCAGAATAGATCTCAGAACTAGCTTTCCAACAATATCTCGTTTGCCCAACTTCGACACTGTATGCTCAAGTTATGCGCAAAATACCAACTGTTGCGCTGGAGGGCCCAAAAATGGTGCAAATGATGCTAATGCATCCTGATGTTAGCAAATGAAGGGCTTAAATTTGATGGCCAAATGGCCATCGCTGCCAAAAAAAAGAAAATTATTTTTTTGGAAATACCCATGCAGCCTCGGGATGTGTGCCAGGGCCATATGATTTTTGCCTCAATTTGCATGCTAGGTGTGTTTAATTTTTGCCTTGATTTGTGTGCCATAATTGTACAATTTTGCCTCAATTTGGTGCCAAGGCCATATGGCCCTGGCACACAAAAAAATTCTCTCATAATGCAACTTCACCCAAATCAAATGTGATTTATATGGAAATGGGGGTTCATGGCCATTGTGAGCTCAACAGTGAGGTCTGTTTGAGCCAAAAATGCTCCAAAATACCAGTGACCACCTCGGGATCCATGTCGGGGTTGGTTGCAAAAAAAATTGCCACATATTCCAACTTTTTCCAAATTGGACAAATTTTATATGGATATAGGGGTTCTTGGGTTCTCTAAATGCAACCGCGAGGTCCGTTTGAAGCCAAGATGACCAGAAAGAGAGGTCCCCCTAGATCCAACAGAAAACCCTCTAAAAACTTAGATCTAACAAACATGGCCAAATCTCTCAAGAAGAGGACAGGGGAAAATAGATCTGAAGCTCTAATACTATATTGGAGTTGATGAGTAAATAATCCACAGCTCCCAAGAACACCTGCATGAAAACATGTGTACAAAAAGATAGAGAAGCAAGAAGCTAGAGAGGCTTGAACACATGGATCCATGAAAGAGGAGACATTCTTGATGTGAAAAAAAAAAGTTGTAATTCAATAAAATGAATGTTTCTCAATAAGATTACAAGAGAGATCAATCTTTATAAAAGGAGATCAAAACCCTAAAAGGGTGAACAAACCTAGGTTGCATGATAATAATTAATAAAGTAATTAATTATTATATGGCTATCGTTTAGCTTAAGTAGAAAAAGATAATAAGTGACTTAGTAATTAAATCAAACATGATTTAATTAATCAGTAAACACTTTATTACTTTAACAGTTTCTACATGTCCTCTTTCCTTTTCTACTTGTTAGCCTGCACCAAAGAAAGGGTAGGGTTGCCACATGAACCCTTAGTCCCAGAGATGAAAATATATGAATATCACCCACTCCTTCAATTGTAAAAATGCTCTAAGACTTTCAACAGAGTGAATGATATATTTTTCACCCATCTGGTTTTTGAAATTCAGGGACAACTAAATAAAAGGTTATCAGAGGAGGCAATTCAATTAATCAGTATGTATGGCAACTATTTTACCCAATTTACAAGATTCACATACATAAGAGTAGGAGGCTTTGAGGGTGAACCATTGAAGTTGCCAAGGTGTGTATTGGATAATTTAGTCCTCTCAGAAGTATATAGGAAGCTGGCGCATATTGAAAAGCATCTTAAGTGCAAAGGTCCCTCTGGTGTAACCTTTCCTATTAGGCTAGGTCAATATTGTTATAAATTTATTTCTAATGCTTTGAATGTGGAAATAGAGATTAAGAGGTTGAATCTTAAAACTTATATTTCCATATCTAATTTTGACAGCAAATTTTTTGCAGCGTCTTATCTAAACATGAAGGAGGGATTCCACATATTCCTCAGCTAGAAGATAACCAAGAAGATTGTGAAGATGAATTCGAAGTAAGAAGAAAATTGTGGTCTTGTTTCACTTTGAGAAAAATTGTTCATATGAGATTACTTATCAATATCAAAGGTGTTGAAAAATAAGATGGGGAGGACGTATTAGATCCTAATTTTTTCAATGTAGTACAAGTAGAGCCCATACCTTAAATTGATTGGAGCACAAAAGTAGAAGAAAACTTACAAGCATGGACCTTTAATGTGATAAGAAGAAGAGAGAAATGGTTAAGAGAGCGCAAATTAGAAAAATTGCATATGGAAGAAGCAAAAATATATGAAGAGCCCCATGATATCTCTATTTCTCAAGATTAGAATCCTCCTTCTGATGTTATTATTGATCTTGATATTGCAGGTAGTACCAAGTCCAAAAATAATCCATCGAGGAAAACTAAGACTGCAATCACAACTTCCTCTCCTATTAGAACTACCTAGTCCAAAAGAAAAAGATTGAAGAAAACTACCGGGAATAAAGAATTTTTAGAATTGGATTCAAAAGAAGAAGTGTTGGAAACCATGGAAGGCCAAACACATATTATTTTAGATGAAGATGATTTGGAAGATGAAGGCAATAATCCTATAGAAGTTCAATCTATCGATAACACTTTAACAATTGAATGAACTTTGTTTCAGACACCCTCAGTTAAAGAGATGCCAAGTGCACCCAAGTGGCTGGAAGCTTCAATAAACAAAAAAAGGAAGATTGTACCAATATCATTGTCAAATAATGATATGGTTAGCAAATGTTTGGGGTTGGAGATAAAGGCTAAAAATCCAAAGATGGAGATGATAATTGACACGGATGATAAAATAGGGCACTGGTTTGCATAAATCATCATCCCTACTACTGATAAAAATAGCGAAGAAGTTACAACAGATGATTTTAAAATTCAAAGGGTAGATTTTGGGGCATCCACTCGAGCATCTGATGTTAAGCATTTGGAGTCTTCTACGAAGAAGATAATTTCAAGGACCTAGAAAGATGAGAAGGAGAAAAGAGAAATGAAAATGGCCTTATGATAAATGGTTGTTTACATCTACTCCATCTAGAATCTCAATATAGCACCTACCTGTTAGCTCTCCTTGACCTTCGATCCTAAATCACCCAATAATTAAACCATGAAAGATCAAATTTAGCATAACAAGATGATTTTTAGAAGCTTATACAGATTGGTTGGATTCTATTATCAGAGAAGGAATTGGGTACATCACAAGTTTTATTATAATATACGAAGAGGCAATAGTTGCTAAGTCCAGCCTTGAATTAGAAATAAGCTCCTAGGATAAAGAAAGACTTCAATGCTTTGTTGTGATCACTCAAGTGATAGACGTTCAAAAATATGGCATAATGAAATTTTTAGTAGAAAAACCTATTCCAGACCTTGATGAGGAAATGTTGTACATATCAAAGGAGGACTTTGATAATCAAACATGCCATAGAAGAAAGCACAAAAATTTCAAAATAATTTAATGCATTAATTGGGGTGATGAGTGATGATCTCGGGTGTATTGAGATCCTGTTATTCAAAGAAGATGGGAAGACTGTGCATAATTTGGAGGAAATGGTTAGATCCTTTGAAGAAAGAATGTGACTGGACAAATAAGCCAAGAATCTAATAGCTGGAGACTTTTCCAAGATAGCTTAAATTGAGTCTATGCTTATTATTTTCTTGGATCACCTTGACACTCATAAGAACAAAGTCACCCAAGTTCAAAAAGAGAAGAAGGTTTGGAAAGAAAGGATGTCCCATATAGGATTCCCAAACCATCAAAATGTGGTAAGTTTCTCTATTGTGCACCTAGAATGGCACAAGACACATGGCGTCTCAAAAAATGCCAGCAATATCAACTTACTACCTTCTACCTCACCTCTAGCCTAAACATGATCTGAAATTCCAGCTTCTAGTTGAACCTGCATGGTTTTTCTATTGTTCTCTCATTGGTTAAGAGCTATGTTTTTACTAAACTCTTGGATAATGGTCTCTTTTAAGTACTTTTAGTTAAAACTCATCTGAAAAATAGTTATGCCTACGGGCTATTTTAAGGACTTATTATGACTCAGTAAGGGTCAGCGAAAAAAAATTATTTTCATCATTTTAGCAAGATACTTGTTATTTTTTAGAAAGACTTGAAAAACTTTATGGTTCAAAGTATTTTTTAGTCTGGTGATTAATCTGAATCTATATTGCAGCTTTTAGTGTGTTCATTTTGAGTGCATGAATGCTACTTCAGTTGGGGTTCATTTATGATTGTAATGTGATTTTGAATTACTTTGAACTGTAGATGTGTTTCAAGAAAGATTTCAATATTCCTGTCTTGCCATTATAAGATCAGTATGTTGGATGGGTCTATTTGGTTTTATTCTAAATTGCATTTATAAGATGTATATCAAAGTTATGAATGAATGTTGTGTCATTTGATACTTTAGGGTCAAAAGTATTATTCTTTTAGTTTTCTCGATTTAGTTATTGAAGAGATAATTGAAAATTATTTTAGATGGAGTTGCACCTTCATGAAGAGGGATATGATCATTATGACAAATCCTAACTATTATTGACAGATTTCATCCCAATTGGGTTACATAGAGTTAATTGACTTATTTTTATTCAATTAAAGTAAAGGGGAAAAATTTGTTAACTAACATTATCGTAAAAATAAAATAAAATATTCTATAAAAATTCATTCTTGTTACAATAAGATTCCCTCATCTCAATGTTTTAATAAGTAGAAATAATTTTTCATAATACCTTGAAATCATATTAATGCACACACACACCTATGCTTACCATACCTTGGAATCTTGATAAATTGACTAAGTTATTGGGTACCCCTTATCAACATTCCATCTAATATGTGTTACTCGACTATATTCATAGATCATCCATGCATGCTCACAAATCACCTGTACAAGTTAGTAGATCTAATTTTTCTATTCATGTGACCTAGGCCCTCATACCCATCGTGTCAAAATAATATCTCATAAATAAATATTAACTAAGTTCATCATAACAAATATTTCTCCATTTCTTCATCAATACAAATTAATCAAATAATGTATCTTGACATAAATAATCAATGTATTAGCATGAAATGTATTATATTGTGACACATCCATGGCTCTCCACATATTCATCAATGAAAGGTAAATCATCAATTAATAAGTTTTTGATTTCTCTTAACCCTCAAGGTTACTTGGCATATCGAGAGACAAAGAACATGGTTGAGGCACTTTTTTTACTAACCTTGAAGCCTTACACTCCCCTAGAATTCTACCTACTCACAAAATTCCCAACATTGCAATGCCTAGTAGCCTGGAAATAAAAAGGGAGGTAGCTCGGTGCAGCCTGATGTACTCACATGCAATGCCTAATAATCAAGATATGCCAAGGAGTTATTTGATTTTTTTTGTTTAGCAAGGCTAGGTTAATCTCTTCCCCCAAACCACTTTCTTTGGCCAAAGCATTGTATAATAGTGTCCTTGATAAAGAGGATCACCTTCTCTTTTGTCCATAATTTACTTGTCCATATTAACCATCCTCCTTGGAAGGTAAGCTTTCCAAATACACATGCACATAGTAGGTAAAAAGATGCAAACTCGTGCATACTATTCTATTTTTATTTCCATGCAATAATGCATTATTTTCCATGCAAAATTTTATGCAATGCTTCTCATAGCATCAAATACTCACACCACATGCATGTTTCTTGATATTAATTACTTCATGTAATGCATATCCAAAACAATATTCATGATAATTTATTTTTAGTATTTTGTAACATACAAAACATATTTCAATCATAATATGAGAACAAGAATAAGAATGGTACATTCTCTACAATCTACTCCCTTTCACATTCTATCAATATCCATCACGAACAAGATAGGGTACATCATATCACATCAAAAGACTAACCACATAGAACACATATCCAAGCCACCACAAGATCATAAAGAAATCTCAAAGTAAAATTTTACAAATTTTACTACAAATGCATCACTCGCATAACTTTAGTTCATATTTTTAAAACAAAATTTATGGAATTGTAATTTCAAACAGAAGTTGTACAACCACTCCAATAACTTCAATATTCTATCATTTTCCATTTACATTATCATACAATATAATATGCAAACATGTTTGTAAAGTCCTACGAATCTTCTTTTCATGTGTGACATGTTAAGTTCATAAAACCAATGCAAGTTCAAAATCATGGTCTTATTTTTCACAAATGATCTATCTCATCAATTCATTTTCTTTTCTCTTATATGCAACATGCATCCCTGGCAAATTTAAAATGAGAATTACTCAAATCATCCTAATTTTTACATAATGAAATGAACAATCATTAATATTGTTTTGAATGCATCTCTCACATATTAAAATTTGTATTTTGAATCATCACCCAAGAATGCTCATTCTAGAAAAATTGCACAATCACAACTAGTACATTGCACCCATAATCAGGTGCTTCAAGAAGTCATATAACATTTACAACTGAAGAAAATAAAACCTATCAAGTAGTCAAACACTATACATGTACAAACACAAATCTCAACAAAAACTCATGCAAAATGGGACTACCCTGAGAGTAGTTGTTTCCACTTCTATGACTCTAAAACAAGGGAAAACCTTCCTTTTCCTATCAAGAGCAACTATAACTAGGAGAATATCTCTCTACTTTAGTTGGTCCACATGGCTCAACTACTAGCTCAAAGAACTAGCACTTACATAAATATACTAAGCATTATTTGATTTAAGCTCATGCAATCAAGTGTCACAACTAAGCATATTGAACTCAAGGCCCTAGAGTCGAACCTAGAGAGATGATACCAAAATGTAAGGACCACTACAATTAAATAACAATAATAATTCAATCAATTCACCAAAATACACATAAACAATATAATTCACAAAAATACACAAAATTAAGTATACATAAATGGCACATGTTCATTACACAAGTCCAAAGATAAAAATTTATTTCAAATTAATAAAAAGTATATAAAGTAATAAAAAAGCTATACATAAACATAACAATAACAATGAAGTATCCACAAAGTGATATGGAAGGGAGAAATAATAATAAACATTCATTGGTATCAAATGAATGAACAATCACTTTGGCCAAAGTATAATTAAGCTAGTTCCTTGGCAAATAGGTCTGAAACATCAAAATGTATATCTTTCCCTATTATCCCATATTTGACACTTGTCTATAAATACAAACACAAATGAATAGAAAAATAATACATCCTTTCCTAAGTTTTGTTTGTGGATAAAATAAAATCTCTACCCCCTTTCCATGATATTAGAAGGTTAGCATATTATAAATAAGATCAAGATCATCACCTCGCTTACTACTCCATCATGGATAAAATATAATAATAAATTATATGACATGATCGAATCAACAATCAATTGAAAGAAAATAATTAACTACCCCTTGTCACTATGAAGTTTGTACATATACAAAGAATATGTTGAGATCACCTAGGTTTATCTCCCTAGAATGGAGACATCACACTTCTATCTACAAGATCATTACGACAATTACCATGCACGCATAATTTAATAACTTTAACATGTGTTGCATGCATAGACTTATAAAACATAATGAAATCCATTTATTCCATTTCCTCTAACTACATCTTATTAACAATACCTAAAGTCGTGATTGAATTCATACTAATCAATGTTCAATTTAAGCCACCAATTCAAGATAAGACCCCCTTTTTAATAAATTTCACATAACCAAATCTAAAATGACATCCATATATAAGGAGTTATATATATATATATATATATATATATATATATATATATATATATATATATACTTTTTTAAGTAGACATAATTAGAAACTCCATATTCATTTGAGTATTGATTCCACCAGAACCCAATCTAAATTAAAACTAGCGCTTGTACCAATAAGGTGCAATGGTTACACCAATAGTTAGATATGCTCTATGTTATATATCATTGGGAAATGGGGAAAAAAATTCTAAGAATTGGAAATTTCTTTTGTTAGGAATAATTATTTTGAATATAGTTGATGTAGAAGAAAGTGCAAGAGAAAAATGGATATGAATGGATGCAAGTTATAATTTACATTAACAAATTTATGCAAAAAAAAAATTACAATAGAAAATGTTTATAGAACATTTAAAATAGACTTAGGCTTGTTAAAGGGAAGAGTTCAATTGATCCAGCATTAAAGATGAAATATGAGATCAAATAGATTCAACTAGAGGAAGGGTAGATCAAAATAAAATTTTATGGTGCATCGAAAGGAAATCCAAGACCGAGTGGGATTGGGTGTGTGGCAAGAGATTCCAGAGGGAACATTTAGAGACTGGAAGTTAAACGAATTGATGATGGTATGAATAATGTGGCTAAATATTTATCATCTATACAAGATATTAGGATGGGGAGAAAAATGGAGATTAAAAAACTACATCTTGAAGGTGACTCTCTAATGATTATGGAAGCAATAGTGGCGGGATCAATGTCAACTTGAGATTTGCAAAATTATATCAACATTATTCAAAAAGAACTAAATTTTTTTTAGAAATTTAAAATTACCCATTGAAGCATAGCTTGGTGCTTTTCTCTCTAAGTCCTAAAAAATAAGGACAAACATTTTCAATTGTAAGGTGAGACACAACTTCTCACATCAAGTGTCTTCCTACAAGACACTAGGGTGACCCCACAATAGTGGGTTACACTTTTTTAGAGATGCTGATTTTTGCTGAAATAACACATTTTTAATAAAATATGATGATTTAAGTCTTGAGAGGTTCCATTTGAAGGAATTAATTACAAATGGTTAGCTCAAAGCCTCTTAGATAAAAAAAACATTGATATAACATCTATACTCCTCATTCATACCTACAATGGAGTCTCCTTCGCATCTATTAAAATGCTCACAAAAAATCACTTCAACTTTATCTTTTGGTAGATCAAATGAATCCATTTGATAAACCTATCTATGTAGTAAGGTACTGCTGATAAAAATATTTCCAAAGATTATAATGTTATTATATATTAAGTTTATTATGACTTTGTATTTTTAGTTTTACTAAACATAGATTTTTCACTATATGTCTACCTCTATGTTTGACGCTTATGGAAAAATAGTAAATGAGATAAAAAAATTCTGAAAAATATATATTCCTTGGGTATTGAAGTTAACTTTCTATCAAAAAAAAAAAAATGAAATTGGACAAATACACGACAAGTTATAAGCTATGTAGTCAAGGTATGTCAAAATTACAGTTTAGTCAACTTCAAACATTAATAAAATATGCAATAATCATGATAATTTCGTCAAACCAATTGCATGCCCTTTGTATGGATATTAAAAAACTAAATTTGAAAGAATCACATTGATATCTATTTTAGGAAAAAAAGTTATGCTCTATGAAAATATTGTAACTCTTTGAAAATGACGTTTTCTACAACATACCGATTTTTGTGGGAGAAAAAGAAAACCATTCAAATCAATTCAAAAATAAAAATAAAAATATATTTAGAATCTAGACAGAAAATCCTAAAAGACTCTAATTCACTTCATCTTCTGATTTCAAACAATTTAACGACAATATGCATCTGAATCTGAATTTTTTTTCAAAATGTAGAGTTCAGTGTTCGTTTAGGCAAAAAAGTGTAACCCACTATTGTGGGTTCACCCACTAATTAGGTTCATATAACTATGAACAATACAAGGTTCCCATCAATGTCCAACACACTCAATCCTCACACTCAAAAGACATTTCAATGGTCAAACCACTCATTTTCCAACTCTCCTACCCACCTTATGTTACAAGTAGTGGCTGTTGTTGCACCAAAAGATCGACATGTTAATGCCCGATACAACCACTAGACTTATAGAAGACACAGGAGGTGATTAAGTCATGTCACAAATCCTGAGGGGAGAGCTAACCATTATGCCAACAATCTCCCCTTCAGTGTTACCTAAGGGGATTCAAACCTGTGACCAAGCTCTGATGCCACTTGTTACAAGTAGTGGTTGTCGTTGCACCAAAAGATCAACCTATTAATGCCCGATACAACCACTAGACTTATAGAAGACATAGGAGGTGATTAAGCCATGTCACAAATCCTGAGGGGAGCATTGACCATTATGCCAACACCTTACTCCACATACTCATTACACTCTATCTCTAACCAAATCATGTCAGCAATCTTTGGTATAATTACTCACTATCAAACTCTTCTCAAAGGCTCCACAACCTTAGACCTTTAGACTTTAATCTTGGTTTCCTTATGCCCTAACCATAAGGAAACACCTTCCTCCCTCTTCCACAATGTCTAAACAACCACAAGGTACATTTACTCAATCCATGTTACAACCTTCTTCATTAAACCCTCACTGTCACTGTCTATCAGTGTTATAGGGACAAGCATTCCCTATCCCACTCACTAGATGGCTTCCATACTATCTTACCATAAGGGAGACTTATATGTGTTTCAAGGATTTTCTCACACTTCTTATATCTCTAGAATCACTATCAATCTCCTATACAACTCAACCAAACAAAAATTACTTGCTACTATCTCTCTATGACAGATTGTTATGTCTACAACTTCCTCCAACTTAAAATCATATTAGTTACTCCAATCTCATTAGGTACTTCACACGCATCCTCCAACATCCTTTACATCCTTCTCATGGTCTTCAAGACCAATATTTTCTTTCTATAGTGAACAAAGCCCTCATTAAATCTCTGTGACACCAAAACCCTTCTCTGGGTCTGTCATAGTCTTCTTACATCTCCTAGTTACATGCATTTGACTCCATGCTCTCATTGAAGAAAATAAGATAGGAATTATATGAAGTACCCCATATCCATGCCCAATTTGGGGTCCTGCCACACGTAAAGAAAGGAGAAGATTAAATTTATTTGCTTCAATATACCATAACCAAGGGTTTAAACTGTTTATGCAGAAACAATGATATCTCTATAATATCCAATGGAAAAAAATGCTTCAAAGGACACAATTTCAAGGACTCAATTCTCTTTCATGATATACAAATTGACCTTTAAAACTATAACATCTCATACCATGAATAAACATTGTGATCAATATCAAAAATTGTCAAAACATAGAAAAATGCAGGAAACTTAGTACTATTTTTAATCAGAATGTATTACATCTCCATCCCCCTATGATTTGGATTACACAGCCTTTATAAAGTCTCGAAAATATTCCAAAATTGACCAACTACCTTCTCAACTACCTTTTAATCGACTAAGAACAATTAGAACCGACTGTCCTCACAATTTGACAATTACAAAAGATATAAAATGTTGTCAAATTGACAACTAAGTTGTCAACTCGATAGCTACATGACTATGAATTTTAAATACTTTAAAATGGTTATTAAATTACTTCAAAACTATAAACCAATTCCTTACTACTACCCCTAAGACTATTAGCCCTCATTAGGCCTTATTTTTCCTACAAGGTAATTATTATAATTTTAGCATTATTAATGCATTTTATGACATCCAAGCATACTATTGACCCATTTTAAAATGTTTTAGGACCTTTAAGGTCATTTCCAACTCCATCTTCCATAAGGTCTTCATTGTGCTCCATCAAGTGTCCCTAGTGTACTTTGACTTCCTGTCATGCCATGGTGCTCCTACACCATACTCCCCAAATTGAAATTCTTCCAAGTCCTCTTAGAAGTGGTTCCTATAATAAACAAATTAGAAAATAAAACAATCCTCATTTTAACCTTAGGTTTGAATAGATCATCATATTTGATACATGGTATCCTTGCTTGATTTTTCCTCCCATTACTCTTTTTTAGCTTCACTTTAGGCTTTCCCTTCCTAGACAATACAATTCCACCTTGTATTTGGCTACTTCTTAGTATCCATCCCATCATGCTCATCATTATTAGGATTGCTCCACACACCTACAACCCAAATTCCCTTATTACAAAAAGGCATATCTCCACCTTCTCAACCACTTCATACCAAAACTTAGGATCCTTCTCATGACTCACAAACTCTTCTTCATCCTGTCCCTTATTCTAATACCACCACTACTATCAAAGCATCTTCATTCCATTTTCATTGGTATTCAAAAACTCCCTCATTCATCCTTAAGGATGCTTCATCTTGAGCCTCATAACGTATTGTCATAGTATTACCCTACATGGTACCCTCCAAAGGACATAGCATTATCCCTATCACCAATACCTCTTCATGCTCAATCCCTTCAAGACTTGATTCCTTGTTGTCTTCATCAACATCTTCCATCTTTGATTCAACATCGGGAACCTCTTCAACATTAAGTTCCTCATCTCCTTTCAACAACTCTCCTTCCATCCTCATTTCTCCCTCTAGGAGTTCTACAATAATCTTTATTATTGCTTCATTCTATTATAGTTCTCTCTCCAAGATTCTTAAGCTCTCTTCTTATTTCTTCCTTTCTACTTCTTGTCTTTTCTTCTTCCTCTCTACTTTTTTGTCCTCATTCAGGAATTATTTCCACAACTTGATCAACTCTCTTTCTAATCTTGTGTACACCATCTTAAGTCTCTCCTCCCTAACCTTTTTCTTTCTCTGATGCCACTTGATGCAGATATTGGTGGGGTTCTCTTTAACTCCTAATAAATAAGGACAAAAATCTTCAATTGCAAGGTGAGACACAACTTCTCACATCAAGTATCTTCCTCCAAGACACTAATTAGGTTCATATAACTAGGAACAATACAAGGCTCCCATAACCAACCCACTCAGCCCTCGCACTCAAAATACCTTTCAATGGTCAAACCACTCATTTTCTAACTCTCATACCCACCTTACTCCACATATTGGTTACACTCTATCTCTAACCGAATCATGTCAGCATCCTTTGGTTTAATTACTCACTGTCAAACTCTTCTCAAAGGCTCCACAACCTTAGACCTTTATAATTTAGTCTTGGTTTCCTTATGCCCTAACCATGAGGAAACACCTTCGTCCCTCTTCCAAAATGTCTAAACAACCACATGGTACACTGACTCAATCCATGTTACAACCTTCGTCATTAAATCCTCACTATCATTGTCTATCAATACTGTAGGGACAAGCATTCCCTATCCCACTCACTAAATAGCTTCCATCCTATCTTACCCTAATGGAAACTTATACGTGTTTCAAGGATTTTCTCATACTTCTTATATCTCTAGACTCACTATTAATCACCTATACAATTCAACCAAACTGTTAGAATTTAATCTTTCCTTGGTTATTTATGTATTTAATAGGATAAACCAAGATATCCTAATGTATTTTGTCCTCTAGTCCAAGTGGGAGGACATGTCATATTTGTAATTCCTTTAATAAGGAAAATAGATATTCCTCCTTAAGAGGAATCTCACATTTGTCTCACACACAAGTATGAATGTGGCACTCATACACATAGGGAGTTACATGCAAACTCCTTCACTCATCTCTACTTAAAGAGATATTTCTCCACACACTTGACATCAATTTCTCACATTTCTCTTACACAATTTCTCTCCTCTTGTAGTTCTATCATATTGTATTAAGCTTTTTGCTCATATTCTTTCTCTCTCTCTTTAGGCTTTTCATGCCTCATTCATAATTCACAGGGGTTTTTTTATGCTTTTCCCCTTCAAAATCTTGTCTCCTCCTTGCTTATTTTTTGGTGTATGCTCCTAGTTCGTGCACTAATTCATGGTAATTTTCCTTACTCCTCACTCTTGGATTAAACAACTTCTTGCAATTTCATATTTTGTTCTTTATCATTTTAACACAAACAAAACTTACTTGCTACTATCTCTTTGTGACGGATTGTTATGTCTACAACTTCCTCCAAATTAAACCCTTCTTAGTTACTCCAATCTCATTAGTAACTTCACACACATCCCCCAACATCCTTTACATCCTTCTTAGAGTCTTCAAGACCAATATTTTCTTTCTACAATAAAAAAATCCCTTATTAAATCTGTGTGACACCAGAACCCTTCTCTAAGGCCTGTCACATTCTTGTTACATCTCCTAGTTCTAGCATTTGATTGCATGCTCTCCCTACAGCAATCAAGATAGGAAGTATATGTAATGCCCCATCTCCATGCCCAATTTTGGGTCCTACCACACGTAAAGCAGGGAGAAGACTATATTTTATTTGCTTCAATATACCCTAACCAAGGGTTTAAACTATTTACATAGAAACAATGATATCTCAATAATATCCAATGGAAAAAAAATGCTTCAAAGGCCACAATGTTTAGGACTCAATTCCCTTTCATGCTATACAAATGGACCTTTAAAACTATAACATCTCATACCATGAATAAACACTGTGATCAATATAAAAAATTATCAAAACATAGAAAAATGCAGGAAACTTAGTACTATTTTTAATCAAAATGCATTACATCTCCATCCCCCTATAATCAGGCTTACACAGCCTTTATAAATTCTCAACAACATTCCAAAACTAACCAACTACCTTTTAACTGACTAAAAATAGTTAGAACCGACTGTCCTCATAATCTGACAACTACAGAAGATATAAAATGTTACCAAGTTGACAACTAAGTTGTCAACTCGACAACTACATGACTATGACTTTTAAATACTTTAAAATTGTTATTAAATTACTTCAAAACTATAAACTAATCCCTTACTACTACACCTAAGACCATTAGCACTCATTAGGCCTTATTTTTCCTACAAGGCAATTATTACAATTCTAGCATTATTAATGCATTTGATGACATCCAGGGGTACTATTGACCCATTTTACAATGTTTTAGGACCTTTAAGGTCATTTCCAACTCCATCTTCCATAAGGTATTCATTATGCTCCATCAAGTGCCCTTGGTGTACCTTGACTTCTTGTCATGTCATGGTGCTCCTACACCACCCACATTAAATGAGTAGGAAATGATGTGGTGGATACCTTGTCAAATTGGGTGATAAGGTTGTAAATTGATGAGGTGAAATAGGAATATTTCAAAAATCTGCAACTGGTTGGCAATAATAATGAGGAGATAGTAGAACCATGGGGTGTATTGGAGTAGGATTAATTTCCTCACTAATGATCAATGTTGTAAAGTGTACAATGGGACATATGTGTGTGTAGAGATTTAAATGGGAATTTTGGAAGAGGAGGTGTAATTGTGACACCGACTGGTGTTTTGAGTGGAAAATTGGTAGAACAGATGGAGGCCAATTTCTCTCTACTAACAACATGACAATAACATGTTTTTTTGGTGAAGTAAAGGATAGGAGACTCGGGCATATGTTGAAATGCAAAGGCAAGAAAGCGGTGAAGGTTGTGTTGGATGTTCTTGGTGAGGAATTCATCAACATTAGGCATTGATATTGCAATACCCTTCCCATAGTTTTCCATTCTGTTTAATTGGTCAGACTCTTTTAAGCCACTTTTCATGTGTTTATTAAATCCTCAAATAGATTTGAAGTTATTTATGTTATGGTTCTTACTGACCCCATACTTGCATATGTATGGTTAGCGTATATGTTTTATATTTATGTTTGATGTGCTTGATATGGTTGAGGGATGGAGTCATAGTTGCTTGCAAGGTCCACGTGATTGACCGATCCCTGTCATTATCTATTATATATTTATACATGTATGTACATGCTCATCTTTTATACAGGATTGTAGGTATCGGGCATCAACTTCTTTGAATTTCCAGGATGAGCATGCCTTATCACAATGTCTCAATGTTAAGAGATGAGATATAACGTACATGTCCAATCCCAACGTAAGACATTAATTGTCCTGAAATAGTGAAAAAGTATCTTATTTACTACCCTCTAAATTCGTCAAAAAGACATCATTCATGAACCCTTTCTTTGAATTTGATTTTGTATTTCCATTTAGTCAATTTCTGTCTAGTTGCATGTCAGGTGATTTGATGTGGTTTTAGTGTTAAAATGGTTTGAGGAATTAATTAAGATTAATTAAATGAGATTTAAAAATTATACCTTATGATACATTAAAATATTAAATATAATGTTGATTAATTGATGAAAATTAATTAATTCCCCATGTTTAATATATATAAAAATTGGTCGGTAAAAGGTATTATAATATATTAATAGTTATGAAATAGAGATATACATCAAGTTTACAATCCACTTAAAAACATCAGCATTCTACTTAACTTCACACTAGGGCATTTACCCATCATCTAGCTTTGAAAATTGTCCGCCTATCTACCAAATTCGAATACATATCCTATAGTCACTATTATCAGTAGATTTTAAAAAAAACATGAGATTTTACAAAGAAAAAAAATAACACTATCCTTGGTCTTCATTATCTACCTCGATTATAGCCTTCGAACCCTGCAATGTCCTGATTCACTAGAAGAGCTTCAACATTGTGAATCTCCATCATTCCAAAATATACAAAAAACTTGCCTTGCTATTGCTTACTCCTCCTCCTATGATGTATTACCTCGGCCTCTCGGATTGCATTACCTATGAGGCACCTTCTATGAAAGTAAACTTGTCGAGTCCTCATCTCTCCTTTCTTGTTTACCCAATTTTTCCTTCACCTTTCTCCATCCCTTAGTGGTTATCCTGAACATATATGATTTTTCTGCATTGGCTCTCCACCTTAAGAATGGAATGAGACCAAATCTATGTCCATCTTCCTTGTCAGCGAAGCATTCCCTTATATCTGTTCGTATCCCTGGGATTGCCCATTCTAAAATGGAGTCTAAACTCCCCAAAACATCCTCTTCAAATAGAGAATGGGTAATCTGACCCACTTCCTCTGTTCTTTCTCTAATTTCCAAGCCCCAGGCAATAAAAACTGAAATAATATCCAGATTTGTCCTCTGTTTAATCATAATCTCCTAAAACTTCTCTTCAATCACCAAAATAAAAGCATCAACCATTGTCTCAGATTTTACCTTCAATAAGCCTTTAATTCGTTCCCTATTAGTTGGACCTTTAAAAGCCTTCATCTACTTCTCTGTATCCACTCTAAAATTTGCCTCCATCGCATCCTTTGTAGCACCTTGATGATTGAAGAAAACATAGCTTTAAACTAAACCCCAGCACTCAACCTTAAATTATCTTCACTCACCTCCTGTTAAATATGATGTAAAGGCACACCAACCACATTCCTCAGAGTCATTTGTGTAGGCTGTCTTATCGCACCTCTTGCCTCCTTAGTCTGCAAGAGCAACCAGTATTTCTAATAATTACACTATCCCATCCAAGTGCATCGGGTTGTAATGACATGTCATGAGTTTAGTCCTTGCTTTCGTTAGTTGTCCTTTTCACCTCCAAAGGGGCTAAAATAAAACATACAAAAAACACAAGCCTTCCCAACTTGTTTGCAAGTATATCAACAAACCTTATTAATGAAGTAAAAAATATGAAGTTAAGCCTCATTCAATTGTGCAAAAATCTTCAAACACCGTTTCATCAAACTTTTCGAAGGATAATGCCCAATTTTCAATTATATCCGCTTCTTTGTTCCCTTCTTTGAGAGTGTGACTAATTTTGAAGCTATTAAACTTATCTAAAATACATCTAACCTCCCTTAACACACTTTGAATATGCCATGTATTCGAGTGATTTAATTTAATTGCTTCAATAATAACTTTGAAATCTCCTTCTATATGTATTTTATCCAAACCTAAAGCACATCCCAATCTAACTACTAACATTGTTGCTTGCTGATGCAGGATCATCTCGGGTCCTTGGCAATCCCGTGTCACCAAAAATATATTTGAAGTTTGTCTATGTTGCTTGGTTCCTGCTTTGACTGAGTTGGTTCGGTGTTGCTTGGTTTCCTTTGTTAACCGAGTTGGTCGGTTATCTCTTTGGCACTCGGTTAATTCCCTGGCGCTCGGTGATGCTTATTCGGCGCTCAGTTCTCCTTGCTTGCCAAGTTGTTTGTTTTGGTTTTATGTTATTTGTTTTGGTTTTATGTTCAGGCTCAGTTCTACCTCACAATCGGCGATCTATTTACACACTCAGGAACTCCTACTCTGATACCACTTGATGAAGGGTGCTCCCCTTAATACCACAAACACATAATAGAAACAGAGAAATAACAACAATATGCAAGAACAATAAATTGGCTTCTTATTATCTTCACAAATGTGGAATTGCAAACTTTCAAAATTACAATATGCAAAGCCACATGGGCATTCCCTTACAATATTCTGTAGGACAAAGCCTTGAATCAATACCCAGATCTACTACCCAAAACTATCCTGAACTACCTAAGACAACACTATAGCCTTCCTTATATAGGCAATTTTCTACCACCTGGGAAGGTTCCAGAATTTTTAGCCAACAAGGCTGACCAAACTTAGAATTATTTTATTTTTCATTTTATTACATCAAAATCGGCTCAAAATAACTTTTGAAACCCAAACATAAATTTTGAAAGAAAATCATTTTCTGCCATTTCAGGTGACCCAACTTTCGGAGACCATAAGTCATCACCCGTTGACCCAATTGACTATTATAACCCCATTTCAGAAAGGGCACAAGGAGCTCTACAATGCTTGAATCAAGCAAGCTTCATTCAACCAAAAATTTGACTTCATCCAGGGCCTCTAAAGCCTTCAAATTTGAGTTCAAAGTTTCTATACCCTATTTCCAAAACCAAAAATTTTCAATATCTTCAAAACCAAACTTGATCTAGCAATGAAACTTTACAGGCAAGCTGATATGACTAAGATGAACCTCCAACTGTGAAATCAGAACATTCTAAGATCATATGACCAACTTACTAAAAATAGCAAGTTTCCATAAATAGCAGCTCTACACAAGATAGCCCTTATTGAAAAGAAACTAGAAATATTTTTGGGTGATGCAAGATTGCTCTTACACTCAGGATGCTCCTGCATCAGACACCTGGGGTAATTTGAGAAGTGACCCTGTCACGACTCAGGTGTGAAGAGGGAAACCAAGATGGTTAACCTCTTGCTTTGTCATCCATGATGAATCTTCAATAGGTCATCCTTTCCACTTGACCAGATATTCTTCATATGTCCCATTCCTTGTGCTTCTGCCAACATGACTGTCCAGTATATCCTCAATCTCCTTAGTATCTAAACTAGTTGCTGGAATACTCCATTGTGCTACTGTGATCTCATCTTCAACACCTCCTTCATGATACTCTGTCAAATCTGAAATGTTAAACACTGGTGAAATATTCAGCTCAGTAGGCAATTCTACCTCATATGCATTTCTTGAATCATGCTTCTTCAATATTTTACATGGCCCAAACTTCTTCATTTTCATCTTGTTGTATGTACCAATTGGAAATTGCTCCTTCCATAAATGAACCATGACTTCATCTCCAAATTGAAATTACTTATGCCTCATTTTCTCATCTACCTTAGCATTATACTGTGCATTCATCTTGGTAATGTGCTTCCTCACCTCCTCATGGATGTTCTTCAAATGTTCTACAAAATCCTCAGCTTCAGCACTACTTATTTCTCCTTTATCTATCCTCCTCAACTCAAATGCATTTCTGGGACTACTTCCATATACAATCTAGATTGGTGATTTACCAGTGCTCCTATTGACAGAATTATTATATGCAAATTTCAGCTGTGGTAAAATCAAATCCCATCTTGTTGGCTTATCTCCAACCAAACATCTCAGCAAATTCCCCAAACTCCTATTCACCACCTCTGTCTATCCATTAGTCTGTGGATGATGTGATGAACTAAACTTCAAATCTATCTTCAACTTCTTCCATAATGTACGCTAGAAATATCCAACAAACTTAGTGTCTCGATCTGAAACTATGGCCTTTGGCAAACCATGTAGTCTCACTACTTCTCTGAAAAACAATTCTGCTACATGAACAACATCATTAGTCTTCTTGCAAGGAATAAAATGTGCCATCTTTGAAAATTTGTCAACCACCACAAAAATTGAATCATGTCCCCGTTGAGTCCTCGGTAAACCAAGAACAAAGTCCATACTGATATCCTCCCAAGGCTTCTCTGGTATAGGTAATGGCTGATACAACCCTGTATTCTTCTTCACTCCTTTCACCATCTGACATTCTCTACAACTCTTTACAAACTTCTTCACATCTTGCTACAACTGCGGCCAATAATAATTCTCACTAACCAGAGCAAGGGTTTTATCACGACCAAAATGTCCAACCAATCCTCCGCTATGCTTCTCTTTGATGAGATTCTCCCTCATAAAATTTCATGGAATGCACAACTGACTCCCCCCAAATAGCATATCATCCTGAATGATAAAATCCAACCACTTCGTTCTATCTAGAGTAACAGGTTCTTTACAAGCTTTCCAAGCTTCACCAAAATCAGGATCCTCTGGATAAAAATTCTTGAGTTTCTTGAACCCAACCACCTCAATTTGCATCTCTGTCAGCAATAGTTGCCTTCTACTAAGTGCATCTGCAACCCTGTTAGACTTTCCACTTCTGTGTTTCAAAAAAAATGTATAACTCTGCAAAAACTCAACCCATTTCAAATGCCTCTGATTCAACTTTCCTTGACTATTCAAATATTGCAAAGCTTGATGATCAGTATACAAAAAAAACTCCTTAGGAAGAAGATAGTGTCTCCACTTCTTCAATGCTTGAACTATAGCATAAAATTCCTAATCATAAACAGAATATTTTCTCTTGGCATCATTCAACTTCTCACTGAAATAAGCAATAGGTTTACCTTCTTGGCTCATAATAGCTCTTATTGCAGTACCACTCGCATCACAGTCTACTTGAAACACCTTATTAAAATCTGGAAGTGCTAAAACAGGCTGTTCTGTAACTTTCTGTTTCAACAGTTTAAAATTATTATCTACCCCATTAGTCCACTTGAACTCTTTTCTATCCCCTCTCATTGTTTTAGTCAAGGGTCCACAAATACTGCTAAAATTTTTGATAAACTTTCTGTAAAAGCTAGCCAAACCATGAAAATATCTTACCTCAATAGCACTCCTTGGAGTAGGTCATTCAAGGATAGCATGTACTTTCTTTGGATCCTTTTTCAGACCTTCTGCTGAAACTACAAATCCCAAATACACTAATTCCTTCTTCACAAACCTGCACTTCTTCAAATTAATCAAAAATTTCTCATCTCTCAACTTCTCAAACACCATACGAATATGCATCATATGTTCCTCCAATGTCTTTCTAAAGATCAAAATATCATTTAGGTAAACAATGACAAACTTACCTAGAAATTCTTTTAGAACCTCGTTCATGAGCCGCATGAAAGTGCTCGGTGCATTGGTTAGCCCAAAAGGCATGACTAACCACTCATACAGTCCTTCTTTTGTCTTAAAGGTAGTCTTCCATTCATCTCCTTCTCTGATCCGAATCTAGTGATATCCACTCTTCAGATCTATCTTTAAGAAATACACAGCCCCACTCAAACAGTCCATAATATCATCCATTCGTGGCAATGGAAACTGGTACTTGATTGTGATCTTGTTTATTGCTCTAGAATCTGTACACATCTTCCATTCTCTATTCTTCTTTGGTGCTAATACCACTGGCACAGCACAGGGACTCAGACTCTCTTGAATCAACCCCTTCTGCAATAACTCATTTACTTGTCTATTCAACTCTTCACTTTCTATTGGTGTCATTCTATGTGCTTCCTTGTTTGGAAAACTAGCTCCTAGAATCAAATTCATCTAATGACTGATCTTCCTTACCAGTGGTAATCCATCAAGTACATTATCAAATACAATATCTTGAAACTCATTCAACAAATCTGCAACCTCTATAGATACATCCTCCATTTCCTTTTTACCAACTTTTGGAATTAAAGAAAGACACACATGCTCATGCCTCATACCATCTAGGAATTTTATTCCATCAACAAAAGTTATTCTTGCATTACCACATACCTTTTCTTCGGTCTCCTTCAATGGTTTTAGCTTATGTCGTACTCCATCCTTTGTTAGGGAATAGGTATTCGCATGACCATCGTGTACAACACATCTATCAAACTACCACGACCTACCCAACAACATGTGACATGCATCCATAGGTATGATATCACATAGTACCTCATCATGGTACCCACCAATCTTGAACTTTACTAGGCACTGTTCACTGACCATGACCTTGTGGTCATCCTGCACCCAGGCAATCTGATATGGATGTGGGTGTTTCTGTCTCTTGAGCTTCAACTTTGTCACCATCTCTTCTGACACCAAATTGTCAGTGCTTCCACTATCAATAATCACATCACAATATTTACCCTCACACTTGCATCTAGTGTGAAATAGGCTCCTCTTTTGTTCAGGTTCATTCTCACCACTCAGCAAGACTCTTCTGTTAATCAACGTTTCTCCTCTTTCAGCATCTTCAGAATTTGAGGATCTGGCATCTTCATCTACATGTGCCACTCTTACCTAGCCTTCATTCCTCTTATCCATCCTTCCTTGGCATTGAGGACATTCAAATGCCCTGTGACCTTCTTCTCCACAGTGAAAACATGTTCCACAGAAACCTCCTCTTCCTGAACCTTGTCCTCTTCGTCTTCCTCTTTGATCTCTATTGTTCTGATCTTGGAAATGATTGGAGTTGTTTCCTCTCTGATTTTGATTTCTACTGACCTCATCCTTCTTTTTTGGATATTCATTTCAGCCTTCATATGACCATCCACCAAATCATCCACTGCGACCTCTTCCATTTTTTCTGCTCTCAAACTTCTTGTTCAGCTTTTCCTCTACTTTTAGGACAAATTGTTATGCCTCTTCAATATTGTTCATTCAAACTAGATTCAGCTCCTCTTGAATGCTTGGCCTCAACCCATTAAGGCAACGGGAAACTTTCTCCTTATCGGCTTCTGCATGGCCTGTTCTAATGAGGATTCGATAGAACTCCTCTGTATACTCTTGAACAGATCATCCCGCTTGCTTCAAACTTTGCATTTTCTTCAGTAGGTCAAGCTCATAATCAACAGGGATGAACTGTCCCTTCAATTTATCCACCATCTGATCCCATCTTGTGATTTTATCTTTCCCTCTTCTATTTCACTCCAATTGAATCTCTTGCCACCAGATCTTCGCATGACCTTTCATTCTGGCCTTCGTAAATTTGACCCTATCAGGATCCTCAATATCTTCATACTCAAAATATTCTTCACATTCATTGATCCAATCGATCAACTCCTCTGGGTTAAGATTTCCTGAAAATGCAGGAACCTCAATCTTAGGTCTTTTTCCAATCTTGGAAATGGTCCAAAAAAGTCTTTCTTCCTCCTGGTTTACAACTTCAACTTCTCCTTCTTGATCTTCTTCTTCGGCTTCATCCTCGCTTTCATCTCTGACATTAAGATTCATTCCTCTACAAATCTCTTCTTGCAATTCTCACACTTGTCTCTGGAGCGCTCTAACCTCAGGTGTTACAACACCAGCTCTTCTACCATGTTCCCTTCATGGAAGCATTTTTGTGATGTGTGTTGAAACCCTAACCATGGTCCTAGTGCAAATTGCCTCACAGTCGGTGATCTATTTACACAAAAACCCTAACCCACGGTCTTGGTGCAAACTGCCTCACAATCGGAGATCTTTTTACACACTCAGGAACTCCTACTCTGATACCACTTAATGAAGGGTGCTCCCCTTAATACCACAAACACATAATAGAAATAGAGAAATAAAAACAATATGCAAGAACAATAAATTAGCTTCTTATTATCTCCACAAATGTGGAATTAAAAACTTTCAGAATTACAATATGCAAAGCCACATGGGCATTCCCTTACAATATTTTGTAGGACAAAGCCTCGAATCAATACCCAGATCTACTACCCAAAACTATCCCAAACTGCCTACGACAACACTACAGCCTTCCTTATATAGGCAATTTTCCACCACCTGGGAAGGTTCCAGAATTTTTAGCCAACAAGGCCGACCAAACTTAGAATTATTTTATTTTTCATTTTATTACATCAAAGTCGGCTCAAAATAACTTTTGAAACCCAAACATAAATTTTGAAGGAAAATCATTTTTTGCCATTTCAGGTGACCCAACTTCCGAAGACCATAAGTCATCACTCGTTGACCCGATTGACTATTATAACCCCATTTCAAAAAGGGCACAAGGAGCTCTACAACACTCAAATCAAGCAAGCTTCATTCAGCCGAAAATTTGACCTCATTCGGGGCCTCTAAAGCCTTCAAAATTGAGTTCAAAGTTTTTGTACCCTGTTTCTAAAACCAAAAATTTTCAATATCTTCAAAACCAGACTTGATCTAGCAATGAAACTTTACAGGTAGGCTGATATGACTAAGATGAACCTCCAACTGTGAAATCAGAACATTCTGAGATCATATGACCAACTTACTAAAAATAGCAAGTTTCCATAAATAGCAGCTCTACAAGAGATAGCCCTTATTGAAAAGAAACCAGAAATATTTTTGGGTGATGCAAGATTGCTCTTACACCTAGGATGATCCTGCATCAATATATAAAAGTTTATGCATTCTTTCTCTCACTATTGTGTCTTGTTTCTTTTGTGTGTTATTCTTGCAAGCTGGATCTAGTTAGGGTGTGCCTTTGGCCCCTCTCCCCATTCTCCTTGCGTCAGGTGGTATCAAAGCAAGGTTAGATATGGATCTAGGTTTGCAAATCTAGGTTTGAAGGTTCCTTCTTGTGAAGCCCTAGTTGAATTGTTATGGGGTACCAGATTGTGATCTGACCTGCAAATGTAGAGGGTTTTCAAGATGGTTCATGGGAGGCGAGATGCGGATCCAGAATTGGTAGACATGTTGAGACAACTTGCTGCTAGAGTAGAAGTTGTTGAAACAACGTAGAGAAGAGGAAGACATCTTGAAGATGTTAGTGATGATGAAATTGAGGTAGAACAATGTGATGTAGAACCTTCACCTGTGATGGATCAGGGTGAGGAAAGATTCTTGAAGGCTTTGACAAGGCTGAAGTCTACACCACACTTTAATCCTCCTGAGTATAGTGGGAAATTGGATTCTGATGAATTGGTGGATTGGATCACTGAGATGGAAAAGTACTTTGAATATGAAAATGTAACTGAGGAAAAGAAGGTGAAAATTGCAAGCACAAAGTTGAAGAGTCATGCATCCTTGTGGTGGAAACATTTGCAGCTGGCTAGAAAGAGGAAAGGCAAAGAAAAAATCAAGACATGGAATAAGATGGTGAATAAGTTGAAAGGAAAGTTCTTACCTTGTGATTAGTAGATTAACCTAGTTAGGCGAATGCAAATTTTAAGGTAGAAAGATAGCTTAGTAAAGGAATATACTGGGGAATTCTATAGACTAGATATCAAATCTAGACATGGTGAAGATGATGTGGAAAGAATTGCTAGATACCTGAATGGTTTGAGAGTTTCCATCCAAGAAGAAATTAGTTTGGTCAAATTGGAGAACATTGAAGAGGCTTCTCAATTTGCATTGAAAGCTGAGGAGAAATTGAACAACAAACATGAGCAAAGACAAAGAGGTAGAGGTGGTAGATTCCCTAGAGGAAGAGGTAGATCTCATGGTGAAAACAGTAGATCTGAACCTGAAAAGGCAACTCTAGATAAAGGCAAGACCGAGTGGAAATGTGAAAGTTCATCTAGAGGCAAAGGCAATAACTACCGAGGTGGTTATAACAAAGGTTGTTTCTGAGGAACTTGTTACAATTGTGGAGAAGAAGGACATAGATCATTTGAGTGTACACATGCAAGTAATAAGGTTGGTAACAGTAGAAATGCTTTGGTGCAAGAAGATTCACCGAATGAACATGAGAAGGAAAATAACTTGATGGTAAGGAGAGCACTTTGGAGTGAAAGTAATAAGGAAGATCTAGTAAGGAAAATTTTGTTCAAGACCAAATGTAGAGTTTCTAATAAATTTTGGAAGTTAATCATTGATAGTGGTAACTCAAAGAATCTGGCATCTGAGAAATGGTCACAAAGTTGCAGTTGAAATGTTGGAACATCTGAAGCCCTATCAGATTTCATGGATCAAAGATGAGCATACACTCTTGGTAAGTGAGCAATGTTATGTGAATTTGAAAATTGGAAATTAGTATGATAAGGTGTTATGTGATATCATGCCTATGGATTGTTATCATATTTTGTTGGGTAGACCTTGGCAATATGATAGACATGCTATATATGATGGGAGATTGCATAAATATACTATTTGGGCTGATGGGAGAAGATGATTCTTGTTACTTTTGATGGAAGAACCTATTAGTAATTTTTTCACATCTATGAAAGTTTTCTTGATGGAAGGAAGAAAGTTTGTTAAGGATTTGAAGAAGGATGATGTATGTTTTGTTGTGATTCCTAACAAACTGAGTAGGAAAATAGTGGATAGTGTCCCTAAGGAGATTGATAAGTTACTCACCGAGTACAGTGAGATCATTTTTGATAATGTACCTGATGGTTTTCCACTGAAGAGAAGTATTAATCATTGCATGGATCTTATCCCTAGAGCTAGTTTGTCAAATAAGGCACCTCGTCGGTTGACACCTACTACGAATCAAGAATTGAACTGACAGATTCAAGAATTGTTGCAAAAGGGTTTGATCAGAGAAATTTTGAGTCCTTGTGTAGTACCTATTGTATTGGCACCTAAGAAGAATGGAGAATGGTGAATGTGTACTGATTCCAAAGCAACCAACAAGATAACAATGAAGTGTAGGTTTCCTATACCAAGAATGGATGACATAATTAATAGCTTGACTGGAGAAAAGTATATTACCAAAATTGATTTGAAAAGTGGGTATCATCATATCAGAATCAGAGAAGGTGATGAATGGAAGACTTCTTTCAAGACAAACGAAGGTTTGTATGAGTGGTTGGTTATGCCTTTTGGTTTAACTAATGCACTGAGTACTTTTATGAGATTAATGAATGAAGTTTTGAAGAAATTCTTGGGTAAGTTTGTGATTTTATACCTTGATGATATTTTGATATTCAGTAAGACCAAAGAAGAACATTTGTTTCATGTTAAACAAGTTTTGCAGAGATTGAAAGAAGAAAAGTTGCTGATAAATCTGAAAAAGTGTTCATTCATGAAAGAGGAGATTGTATATTTGGGATTTGTGATTTTAGCTGATGGTTTGAAAATGGATCCTGAAAAGGTTGAAGCTATTTTGAATTGGCCTACACCTGAGAATGCTAGTGAGGTAAGATCATTTCATGGTTTGGCAAGTTTTTACTGAAAGTTCATAAGAAATTTTAGTTCAATTTGTAATGCTATAACTAAGACCATGAGAGGAGACAAAAGAGAATTCAAGTGGACACATGGAGCTGATAAAATTTTTGAGACTCTGAAGCAGAAGGTTGTTGAATTGCCTATTTTGGCATTACCTAATTTCAATAAGGTATTTCAAGTGGAATTTGATGCAAGTGGAAGTGCAATTGGAGCTTCATTGAGTCAAGAAGGTAAACCTGTTGCTTTCTTTAGTGAAAAGTTGAATGATGCAAAAAGGAAATATTTTGTGTATGATCAAGAATTCTATGCTACTGTTCAAGCACTGAAGAAATGGAGAAATTATTTGATACTGAGTGAATTTGTGTTGTATATCGATCATAAGGCTTTACAGTATTTGGGTAGTCAGAATAAGTTGAATCAGAGACATATGAAATGGGTTGAGTATTTGCAGAGCTATACATTTGTGATAAAGCATAAGAGTGGAGTCACTTACCGAGTTGCTGATGCATTGAGTAGAAGGAGATCTTTGATGACCAAGATGAAAATTGAAGTTCTAGGCTTTGATGACATGAGAGATTCTTATGAATTTGATCCTAATTTTCTGAGCCATGGAAAAAGTGCAAAGCACCTATTCAAGATCAACCAAGTACTAAATGGGATGAATATTTTACGCAAGGAGGTATGATGTTTAAAGGTATTCAGACATTGTGTATATCGAGACGAGCAATCAGAACTAATTTGATAAAGGAGAAACATAGTAGTGGTTTGGCTGGACATTTTGGTGTTGATAAGACATTGAATTTTCTTAAGGAGAAATACTTTTGGCCATAGTTGTATAAAGATGTTCAGAAATTTGTGAAAAGTTGTGGAATTTGTCAAGTTGCAAAAAGAGTAAGTCAGAATATTGGATTGTATACACCTATTTTTTTTCCTGAGAAACCTTGGATTGACATAAGTATGGATTTTTTTCTTGGCTTACCGAAGACAGTAAGAGGTAATGATTCTATGTTTGTTGTTGTGGATAGATTTTCTAAAATGGCACATTTTATACCTTGTAGAAAGACATCAAATGCAGTACATGTAGCAGATCTTTTCTTTAAGGATATTTTTAGATTGCATGGATTACTGAGGAGTATTATCTCTGACCGAGATAGTAAATTTGTTGGATACTTTTGGAAGACTCTTTGGAGAAAGTTTGGTACTGAGATGAAATACAGTTCTACATTTTACCCACAAACCGATGGACAGACAGAAGTTGTGAATAGAAGTTTGGGAAATCTTTTGAGATGTTTAGTTGGAGACACACCAGGTAATTGGGATTCTGTGTTGGCACTAGAAAAGTTTGTATACAATAATTCAGTGAATAGGAGTACTGGAAAAACACCTTTTGAGATTGTAAATGGCATATAGCTGAGAGGTATATCAGATTTGAGAGACATTGCTGATGAAAGAAAGAGAAGTGCTGAAGGAGTAAAATTTGCTGAGTACATGAAGACATTGCATGAAGATGTGAAGTTTAAGCTGGAAAAGAGTAATAAAAAATACAAAGAGAGAGTTGATAGATCAAGAAGACATAAGACTTTTGATGTTGGTGATGAATTGATGGTTCATTTGAAGAAAGACCGATTTCCTGTTGGAACATATGGGAAGCTAAAAATGAATAAGTTTGGACCTTGCAAGATCTTGAGAAAATTTGACAGTGGAAATGCATATGAGATTTAGTTACCTGAGGATATGGATATATCACGTATATTCAACATTGCTGATTTGTATGAGTTTCATGAACCTAATGAAGACATGACAGTACTAATGAATTATCCTAAGAAGAAGAAGATGGAAGAAGTTGAGAAGATTTTGGAACAAAGAATTGGTAGAAGTACAAGAGGAAAATAGTACATGGAATATCTGGTAAAATGGAAGAATAGACCGGTTGAAGATAGTTCATGGATTTCACAGTCTAATTTGGATGCAGATCAGATCATACTTGTTTCATGATTCAAAGAATCATTTCAAATAACCTCAGGTGTCTGATGCAAGAGCATCTTGGGTCCTTGGCAATCTTGTGTCACCAAAAACATATTTGAAGATTGTCTGTGTTTCTCGGTTCCTTCTTTGACCGAGTTGGTTCGGTGTTTCTCAGTTTCCTTTGTTAACCAAGTTGGTTGGTTATCTCTCTAGCACTTGGTTAATTCCCTGGTCCTCGGCGATGATTATCTGGTGCTTGATTCTCCTTTCTTGCCGAGTTGTTTGTTTTGGTTTTCTGTTGAGGCTGACTTGTGCATTTAATTTGGGTCATGGATTTAATGTTGGTATTCATCATTGGGAAGCGTGTGGACCTAGATTTGGTCATTCCTTCCATTGATTGTGGATCTGAAGGCTGACTTGGCTTGGGAGCCTCTTGTATAAATGTAGTTGTTTGGTTAGAGTTTAAGAGTGAGTTTTGAGAGAAGATAGAAGATAGAAAATTAGAGATTGTTGGCAGATCCTCGCATGTTGGATGACTACTATACTTGATTGTAATATCTGGCCTAAACTGAGAAGGCCTTACAACCCGGTATGTATGAATCAAATTGAAGATAATATATAAAATTTTCTACATTCTCTCTCTCACTATTGTGTGTTGTTTCTTCCGTGTGTTGTTCTTGCAAGGTGGATCTAGTTAGGGTGTGCCTTTATCCCCTCTCCCCATTCTCCTTGTCACTTGCACTTCTGCCATATTATTAGTCCCTATTTGAAACTTCTTCGCTACCACAACCAGTATATCACCATTTGGACTATGAGAAATTGCACTCACACCTGATATGCCTAGATTCCCTATAGAGCATCCATCAAAATTTATTTTTATCCATGCTGGATCCGGTGGGATCCAAACAATATCTCTTATGTTATTCTTCACCAATGTTGTTGTGCTACCATCATTCCTATACCTGATCTTAATTCAAGACCAAGTTTTATGTGCTAGTTTATCCCAAGAAGAGAAAAATGAATTTGAATTCAAAGAACTTACCACTGAACTCATCACCTCCTCTATCACCAAATTGATTCTTCCTCAAATCTGCTTTGCTGATTCTGAAACATTCTAGAAGATTCTTTTGTTTCTATCCTTCCACAATTCCCATATAATCAAAAATGGGAAAACAATCCATAATTTAGATAAGGTGGATTTCTGAAAATGAGTCAACCAACCTTTAAAGAGATCCAATAAATTATTTGGTAGGGGTCGCATAAGGTTCAATTTTTGCCTGATCATATCCCAACATCTTTAAGCCATTTCACATTGTACAAGGAGGTGATCAACATCCTATATTTCTTTGTTACACATCGGACACCTAGTAGGACCCACAAAACCATACTTCTTTATGTGTTCCCCAGTTAGAATCAAGTTTTGGATAGCTAACCAAGTGAAAGCTCTAGCCTTCTGCAAATATCTCTTATCCCAACAAAGCTTGTAAGGCCAGTCCTTTCTTTCTTCTTCCCAATCTAGTAATTGGTATCCCAATTTAGAAAAGTAAAATCCACTTTTTGTCGCACACTAAATGATTGTATCTTTTTCATCATAAAGGGTTAAAGATCTTTCTATAAAAATACCATTCATTAGCTCACATTGGTTCACACATAGACCAATATTGTCAAGAATCTTCCAAAACCATTGCTCCCCCATTGGGATTATTCAGATCTCCATGTAATCTCTAACCTTTTCACCCCACATATTTTTCATGACTACAATCAAATCATGTAAGTAATCTATGTCTGAGAGCACCAGCAGCCCATTCCACGAGTCCTCCCAAAAGACAGCCTCCCTTCCATCTACAATCTTCCAAGAAAGATGGTCACATATCACAAGCCTACACTCTAAGATAAAGTTCTAGATGGTAGAACCTTTCAGAGGATTACAAAAATTAATTATACGGTTATCATCCATCAAGTCCAAATATTTCATCTTTAAAATCTGCACCCATAGCTGAGACGGGTTGGAATAAAGTTCCCAAACTAGTTTGGCTCCTAAAGCCTTATTAATTAGATGTCATTTATGCAATCATGCCCCACTTTTCTTTTTGGACTTGCAAATAGTGTCCCACACCACCAAAGGAATTTTTTCTTCCTCATGTCCTCCATTCCAGAAAAACTTTCTCATTCTATGCTCAATATATCTCAAAACTTTCATTGGGATCTTTAAACAACTCATAGAAAAGATAGGAATAGCAGAAATGATGGATTACAACATGAGAATCATTCCTACATATGTGAGCCATTTCCCTTTCCATCTTTCCATCTTCTTCACACAACTATCAATTAAATCCTTCTAGAGGTTTGCTTTAGAGGCCCCTTCAAACAACATAATCCCCAAGTATTTATTCGAAAGGACACCAGTTTTCATACCAAGAATTCTACAAACATGTTGTTTCACTGGAAGGGAGGTGTTAAAGAAAAATATTTTAGACTCAGCCCAATTTATAAATTGTCCCAAAGAATTTCTATACATTTCCAATCATTCCTTGATAATCCTAGCCTCTCCTGTTGAGGCCTCCCCCATTAAATAAGTATCATCAACAAATTGCAAAAGAGTCACCGACTCCATACCACTTGTTACTTTGACCCCTTTCCATAAACCAAAAAAACCTTTTTGTTTGATAGACCTCCCAAGAGCTTCAACAAGAATAATGAATAGAAAAGGTGAAAGAGGATCACCTTTCGAATACCAGTAGTTGTTTCAAAAAAGCCTTGAGGGATGTTATTAATTAAAATGGAGAAGCGGGGGGAGGAGATGCAACTTAACACCCACTCACACCAAAAACTATCAGATCCAAACCGCCTTAAGATTGACATAAGGAAGCATCTATTAACTTTGTCATAAGATTTCTTTATGTCCAATTTAATCATCATTCCAACCTCTTTTCCCAACTTTAAAGAATGTATAGCTTCATGCACAAATATAATACCTTCATAAATAGATCTACCCGGTGCAAATCCACTTTGTTCCTCAGAAATGATTGATGTTAAAACAAGTTTCAATCTATTTTCTATCACTTTTGCTATCACTTTGTAGATAGTATTGCACAAGGCTATAGGCTAAAAGTCATCAAAGGATTCTTTCTTTCCTTTCTTGGGAATTAAAGATAAAAAGGTATTATTAAAATCTCTAAAGATGACTCTCCTTTGTCTTGAATCATCAACAACTTCACACAACTCTTTACCCACAATGTGCCAAGATTTTTGAAAAAATAGAGCAGGACAACCATTAGGGCCTGAAGCCTTGTCACTTCCCAAACTGAACAGAGCTATTTTTACTTCTTTCTCAATGATCGGCTTCATCAACATATTATTTTGATCTCTTGAAATCAACTTTGGAATAACCTCTAGGAAGACACTATCATCAATAAAAGCATCATTATTCTAAGAGAAGGTGGAGGAGAAAAATTTTACTACTTCCTCATTAATCTTGGTTGGATCTGTCAATTCATTACCTTGACTGTCCCTAATGGAGAAAAATTTATTAATAGATCTTCTTCCCTTAACTAAGTTGTGGAAGAATTTAGTGTTTCTGTCACCTTCACAAAGCCATAATTCTCTAGATTTTTTACGCCAAAAAATTTCCTCCCTATTAAGAATCTCATTGTATTTCTCCTTCAATTCCTTTTCTTGGTTGAAGGAATCAATATCCATACCTCCACTTATGATTTTTTCATTTAAATCAACCATATCAGATTCTATATTAAACTTTTCCACAAAGATGTTTTTAAAAACTTCACAATTCCATACTTTCAAGCTTTCTTTTAAGAATTGAATCTTTTTAAAGAAGAGGAAAGCCACATTACCAGAGTGCCTGGGAGCATTCTTCCACCAAAAAGCTATCAGTTCCATAAACCCCTTTTTACGTAGCCACATTTTTTCAAACCGAAAAGGGGCTCTTTCTGGGGCAATATCATCAGCAATCTTCAAATAGATGGGAAAGTGGTATGACCCAGTGATTGGTAAAATTTCAGCTTGTAAAATCTACTTCAAATCCTTCCAATCACCCAATAGAAATCTATCCAATTTTTTATCTATATTGGAAAACCCCAATCTTCTGTTGGTCCATATGAAAATTCCATTTTTGAATTGCACATCTTGAAATTCATTTGACATTATAAAATCTGCAAAATCTTTTTGACTTTGACTCATCCAACCTTTACCTCCAAGCTTCTTAGTCAAGGAAACAATTGCACTAAAAACTCCTCCAAAGACACATAGGCTATCTTTCAATCTCTTAAAACTGGCTGATAGTGAGTTCCATAGATGTTGTTTTAGTGCTTCATTACATGGACCATAAATGTTAAAGGCAAAGAACTTCATTTGAAGTTGGAAAGAAGAGACTTCCACTAGTTGCCAATAATTACCCTCTTCCACTAGTGAATCATTAATAATAGCATATTTCCATAAAATACCCATTCCTCTAGAGGCTCCATCAGCTTTAGAGAAAATCCATCCCCACATACCAAATGTTCTCATCAACTGAGACCTTCTTACTCCACTAAGCTTAATTTATCAAAAAAAAAAACTAAATATGGTTGGGTTTGGTCAAGGCACCATTTGACCAAATGCCTTTTGTTAGGGGCATTGCATCCCCTGACATTCCACAAAAGGAGCTTCATTGCTTCTAGGAAGAGGTATATCCTCTTCCTAATCTCATTAATTTATCCTGCTCTGTTACATTACCAGCTATTGTAAGTTTCCCTTGCACCAGTTTAGGACCTCTCTTCTTCTTTGCCCTTACATTTGGTTTCTGAACCTATGAAGGAGTCTGATTGATAGTCTTGTCCTCAATAATATCAGTCTGATCATGCAGACCCAAACCCTCATTACCTCCACCTTCCTCTTGAGACTCATAATATGAATATGTGGCCCATCTATTATCTCCACTATCTCTCATGTCATCCATGGATTTTTCCAAACTCCTTATTGGATAAATCTAAGTATCTTTACATACATCTTAATGTTCATTATCATCATGCCCCGAACCTTCCTCATGCAAATGCAAGGCACAAATTCCATCCTTTGTGAAATCGGGTTTACAATTTCAATCCTCATCTATTCCTCCAAATTGTTTAGGGGTGTGTTGATATTCTTCCAAAGAATCTAGAACTATAATTGTATTATCAATTTGTCCATCCCATGTTTCATCACCTTGAGTGGAATGTAATAAATCTCCCTTAAATTGAGAAAAGGGAGTCTCCTTAACTCTTGGGTTGAACCAATGCTATATGCAAAAGGTTAATCTAGGAGGTAGATCCTAATTCTACATAACTAATCAGGTTAGGAACACCATCACTCTATTTTCCATAAGCAGATCTCCATCCATCATAGTCCCGATCACTTATCATATCATCCTTGAATTGTATTTCAACCAAGCTGGAGTTCGAGCACGAAGCACCTCTAACTCTTTAATCAAATCTAGGTTTCTATTAGCTTCAATTCCTTTGTTTTTCCTTTGTTTCATCTCAAAGTTTAACTCATTATCTGCACAATCTACTTCTATTTTTAGCCACCATTCACCTTTTGAAGATCCTACCACAACATAATCTAGAATTTGATAACAGTCTTGCATCTTGATTAAAACTTTAGAAAAGGAATAGAAGTCATGAGCATCAACAACTTCCTTTGAACGGATGAAAGTTCCAACATTGTTACCAATTTCTTTGAGAGTTGTTTCATCTTTATATTCCCATGGTAAGTTTTTCAACTTCAACCAGACCACTATCTCTTTCACTTTTTCTGCATCTAGATTGAAGTTGGGTCGCCAGTCACATACATAAATACCCTTATTGTCCAACATGTAAGGTCCCCCTTTGAGTATCCACTCCTTATCCATTTTTTATGAACAAAGGATCATAAAAAACTCATTTGACAGGGTTTTCATCTCAAAATGGTTGCCTTCACTATCTAGCTCTGTATTTTGGCTATTGACGGCCATGGTCCCAACCATTTCATAAAGAAAGCCCTCTCTTGCAATCTATCGGCTGAATCTTTCCATTGTTGATTTTCAATTAATAAAGATGAAGCTCTAATATAGTCAAAATTACTAACCTCCTTGTTGTGAGCTTGGCTTGAGGGCTTCAATGTAGGAGGAAAGGAGTTAACCCCATTTTCCTTCGGGTGCCAGAACTTTTTTTTCAATCTATTTGAAGTTAAAGTTCAATGTTTGAAACCTAGATCTATCACTCCGTGTGTGATGAAGTTACTCACTTGCATGAAATTAAGATCTACTAACATCAATCTAATCAAATACAATGCAAATTTAACTAAAATTGAAATTATAATCTATATTATCCCATGGATCTCTAGATAGAAGTGGTAAGTGAAGCTCTCAGCTACAATCCTCACTAGTGACACCTCTAAAATGAGAAATAATGCTGCTACTATGCTTATGATATGCTTCTATGATGATTCTAGCTCAATAATGATGAAATTATGATACTAAATGCTTAAAAATGCTCAAATTGCTCAAATTGCTCTTAGAAATGATCTCAATTGCCTATAGTAACAATGCTATGCAAATGACATTCCAAGATGGAAATGCTCTCCAAAATGCCTCATACTTATAGTAATTTCCCAAGGGTAGGGGGTGGAGTGAAGTAATCATGGTTATCTCATGGTTGAGTCAAAAACTTTGCATTGTCCATAAATGGGGGGACAAATGAGGGGACAAGCCTTTAAACGGTTTCAAATCTTTGGACAATTTAAATGTTTAAGTGATTTATGTCCTTTTGTTCTCAATTTTCATTGGTTGATCACTTTGTTGAAAGAAAATAAGATTTATTAAATTCAATTAATTAATTAAATTTAGCTATGTAAGGGTAATAGGTTCATTTTGATTTTTCATTAAAACAACTATACAATTAATTGATTAAAATCAATTATATATTGTTTTTTGCCCTTTTAAGCTTCAATTTAATCATTTAACATCATTATTTAATAATTCCTTTGTTTTAATTGATTTTGTTCAACTTTATTTAATTATGTCCATTTTATTGCATTTTAATGATTTTGAGCCATTTAATTGATTTTTGCATTTTGAAAAGTACTTGTCCAATTTTACGTGTCTACATTCCGCCAAGGGACAAATCCATTGTTCTCCCTTCACCCACCATCCCTTCTAAAACCTTGATGTCCAAAACTGTAGGACCTTTGATAACTCAGATTTGGGCGCACCGGAAGCTTTTCCCTAGTATCAAACTGTTGCATATCATACCTATTAAAAGGCCATCATTCCTGTCCATCTACCCCTTTCTGCACAGCACCAATATTCCTAGTTCCAGCTTGTTTATTCTGAAACTTTACAGAAGACCACCATTGTTGAAAGGGTCACCATAGCCCTGGCTCCCTCCATAGTTGTTGTCGCTCTCCATATTTAATAAATAATTTAATTATAAATTCAAAATAATAATTGAGGAATTTATTATTGTTATTAAATAAAAATTAATATTTAAATACATAAAAGAAATTAAGTGATATTTGAAAGGAGTTGCATATCATTATTAATTAAAGTTAAAATGCACTTTTGAATACATAAAGTTTGATGAAAATAATGTTGAACTCAGATTAGGTGTTCAGTTGTGCAACTTTACTATATTTGAGTTAAGTGATATATAATTTAAGTTGCATATTTTATTAATTAAAATAATAATAATAATAAATCATGTAACTTAAAAAGTACTTTATTATGAAAATCAGAACTTAACCTTTTAAAATCAAGTTGAATTAAAGTGACTTAAGTTGAGGAAAATTAAATAAATAATTTTTTTAATAAATTAAAGTTGATAAAATCAATGTTGGAGTTGAGTTCTTATTTCTGTGATTTGGAGTTAACTATTTTATTGTTTTTAACAGTTGAGTTCTTTTTCTAATTAGGAGTTGCATGTTTCAGTTTTGATTGTTGGGTTTTCTATATTAGAATTATTTTGGTCATTATTGCACACTCAAGTTTTGGAAAGGAATTCAATTAGGTTTGAAGAATTCTGTCTTGGCAAATTTTTGGAGCATTAAAGTTTTGGTCTTTTCGAAAGCTTTGGGTTTTCAGAATTTGGAATAGGTTTTCGATTCATCTTTGTGTATTAAGGTAAGGTTTTGAATACTTTTGCATAAAAAAATTTAAAGATTTTCTTCTTCATGTTTGTCAGATTGTTTGGAGAAATTTGAATGTTGAATTTGATCTATCTTGTTTTGAGAATTTGGAGGAAATTGAGTTGGATTTTGCCAAACTTTGTGGAATTTTCTTGTAGAGATTATTTACATGAGATTATTATATGTTTGAATGCATGTTGAGGTATGAATTGGTAATTACATGCATGTCAATTTAGGGATGAAATATAGGTTTCTATATTGTTATTAATTTGATTTTGAGAAAAATCACTTAAGAACTTTAAAGAAAATTATTTATATTGTATAGTTCTATTGGACTTAAAAGAAAATTCATATATATATAGATGAAATTAAATATATGGTATATTTAAGTAATATATATATATTTATACATTTAATTTTATTATTTCAGAAAGATATATTCACTTGCATGTTATTTAAGGAAGATATATTAGTTGCATGTTATTTAGAAAAGATATATTGAGTTGCATGTTATTTAGGGAAGATATATTTGGTTGTGTAATATTTAGGAAAGATATATTCAGTTGTGTGTTATTTAAGAAAAATATTCTTTTTAGAATTTGCATGTTGCAACAGTATTCTATTTTTAGAAAAAAATAATAATAATTAAAAAATATATTTTTGAAATTTGCATAGAGTGGTATTCTATATTTACAAAATCTACTTTTACAAAAAAAATTTAAAAAAATATTCTTTTTAGAATTTGCATGTAGCGATATTCTATTTTTAAAAAATTTATTTTTAGAAAGAATATATATATATATATATATATATATATATATATATATATATATATATATATATATATATATATATATATATATATATATTTGATGGGAGTTTAATTGTTGATGTGTTTATTATTGGATTTTTTGGTTATTGTGTTTGATTGTCAGTATGGGTAGCATTAAGTCAGCTAATAGGAATTGTTACCTTTAAGCTTGGGGTTGGTTTTTCTATTGATGTCTATGTTCTTATTTGTCTATGTGACATGTGTATTTTTAGTATTTTTTGATGTTAACTTGGTCACGATTATTTTACCCAACCATATTTCTTAAGCTCATTATTTTGTGAACTCTTTGAGAGAGTATATTTCTATGATGTTACAGTTTGAGGACTAGTATGGATTTATGATGTTATGGTTTGAGGACCAGTGTGTGTTTCTGTTGTACTAAGGAGCTGATTTGAGGATCATTATTATCATTTTAATGTTATGGTTTTGAGAGCTAGTTGTTGTTCTTTTTTATTTGTGGAACTAAGATTTATTCGTGTTTTATGAACCTAGGTAGGTTATCTAAGTGTATAGATGGGGAGTGGATTGCAATGGGAGTCGGGGCTCCAAGAGGCTTCTAGGGTAACTCATTATAAGTTGACTTAATAAGTGATAACTTAATGAATTTATTAGGATAAAAATATTAATAAGATAATTGTGTTCCTCACCCATGCCTTGAGTGCTTGTTTAGGCTAGGATAGGAGTGGGAGAAGATGGTTGATTGAGGTCTTGCATAGTTAGTACCCTTATTTGTATGAGAGGTTATTGATGCCGCATATGGTCACTTGAGTGTTGGGGTCCAGAGAAATTACTAGAAAAAAAAAACTCAAGGGTTAGACGTATGTGATGACACTTCCCTATATGGATCTTAGGTTTCCTACATGTGTTGGTTGCCTCTAGATTAGTATGTACTACCTTTGTAGTTATATTGTACCTTTTGAGATAGAGATCTTTCAATATCCCTTGTTTAGTCTTGTTGTTGTGGTTGATTTTGTGTTTGATATCCGAGTGGGGTTTATTGTTATCTCCTCGACACGGTGGGAGTAGACCTTTGGTTCCACGAGGTCGGGTGGTAGTGATTCTTTTACCATTAAGATTCTGACATTCACGATGGTGTTGGATGATCTTTTTTTCTCTTACCTTCTTCTTTTTCTTCATTGGAGGCTTGTTCATATCTATCTTATGATGTTTATATTTGTATCTTGTATCAGTGTATCAAATTTGAGATCTTTTAGGATGTTTTATATAATTTTTTATTGCATACCTTGCAACTTGTGCAGTGGATGATGGTTCATTATTTACCCTATATTGTACCAGTTGTATCTATGTTGCATGTATATGATGATATACTTGTTATTCTTTGGCATTTATGAAATTGTGTACTTATAGTTGTTCTTAGTAGATTGGTTAATTTAAAAGTAATTCTACGTCATGGAACCCTTGAGAGTTGTTAATTATAATTGAGTTGTACTTATGTGCATGTTTATATCTGATGTTGTATTGCTTTTGCATTGTTATCTTTATTATTGTGTAAACTCTTAAGAAAAAAATTATTTTGTAAACATACTACATGTTTTAGGTTAAATTCTCCTGGGTTCCTTGGCGGGGCATTACAGATATAGCATCAATATGGATATCATGAGCATGGATTTGATGTGGGGTTTAGGGATGGATGAGGATGAGATTATCATCAAATGGGTGATGTAAAAGTTAGTGGAGGAGGATATTTTGATAGGGATCAACTCTATCTTTGAGTTGGCAATGATGGGTATGGGTTTTGATATCTCTGAAGGCATAGAAGACCTAGCAGAAGTAGAACACCATGGCATTATGCCCTTTGTATGCTATCCTAGAAGAATGGATAAGGAGGCTTATAAAGGAAAGATGAGGGTGGTGTGGGAAAAATTGAAATGGGCATTATGAGCGGAGGATGAACGAATTCTTCGGGGGCTCAATATGAATGCTCATTTATAGGAAATTAGGCAAGGATGATCACAGAGATCAAGGCGAGAACATGGTAGGAGTAATGAGGTTTCTCCAAAGAAAGGTAATCAAGTTTAAAACTGAAGAAATTCTATCATTTTTATTTTTTGGAAGAATTTGAAATACCCTGGTTCAAGAAACATTGAAAATGTAATGAGGGTTTATGATTGTAAATTATTTGTACTTTGTATAGTAGTTGGGTCGAACATGTAAAGAAAGTTCCTTTTGGTTTTTGGGTGGGGTGATAATGTATTGCATAAATTTGTAAAGGTGATTTGGGTGGTAGCATTGTACAGGGATGGTTTTGGGGCTTGAAAATTGCCACAAGAGCGGTATTTTGGGTGTTGGACATGTGGTATAGGGTTTCAATTGTACTATGGTTTTAAAAGTATAATTCCAATATACTTTCTTTTAAATATTAATAAAATATAAAACTAGAGATTTAAAAAAGCATTTAAAATAGACTTTCTATTCACATTTGAAATTGTCTTTGTAATTTATGGCATGTCTTCAAAACCTTTGAAACAAGAGTAGAAAAAATATTAGACACTACAATTAGGTGTGAAAAATTGAGATTAATTATTAGTTGTGTAATATGAGGAGATATGGGTGAGAGCTTCTTACCATGATTTGTTAGAGAAAGATTTGATGCAATCGAGATTCCTCTTTTTTCCTTATAATTATGTACTAGTTATTTTGTATTTTTTAGTATCTCTCAAAGGAGAACACTGATTGAATGTGAAGTTCATTTAATGACCTAAATCTAGACATGGATGTGAATGTTAGGGATTACGCAGGTCAATCCTCCTTCTCAAGGGGCCTTGAAATAAAGTTCTCAACCTCTAGAGAAAAAATGAACCAAAATTAATTCTGATGGAGCCTCGAAAGGCAATCCGGGGCCCTCTAGAGTTGGTTATGTGGTAAGAGATTGGACAAGTAACATCCTTATGATTGCAGAAGAAAAATGATTGAGGGAACCAATAACGAGGCTGAAGTCTAGACAACCTTATTAGAAATCAAAATGGAAAAGATTCTCAATATTAAAAAGCTTTATCTAGAGAGAGATTTGTTGGTAATTGTCAATGCAATCATGAAAGGGGAATAAAATGTTTAATATTTAAATAATCTCATTAGAAATATTCATTCTTTGATTGATACATTTGATGGATTTAAAGTAACCCACATGAATCATGAAGGAAATGAAGTGGTAGACATAATGTCAAAGGTAGGGGTGAGTCTGAAAGATCAGGGAAGAGAGGAAATATTATAAGACTTTCAAAGTATTAATAGGGAATAGTTTGATATGGTCACTTAGCAGCATTATAGGCAAGTAAATTTAAGTATGCAAATCTCAAGGAGTTAACATAGCTATGATCGGGTGGCATGCTCTCTTTTAACATCATGATTGTTGAGGCCTAATTTAAATTTAAATTTCCTAAAATTAACTTCACCTCCCTATTATCCATTAAAGGTGTATAATAGAATATGGTAAGCAATACTAAGATGTATGTTACTTACATGTATCAATAATTTCTAAATTTTTTTAGAAAATTTTTCAAAGGAAAAGAGGGTATTTTAAATTGACCAAGTTCATGTATTACTAGATGAAATTTATGTGTACAGTTAAGAATCTATAAAATATATTATAATAATAAAATATAATATATAATAATTATTGTATTATAGGATTTGTGCGATAAAAAATAAATACAGAGTGTATCTACAACAAACTGTGAGTATACAACAGCATCAAAAGGATAAGTCAGTCAGACTATCACTATTTTCTAGCACTCAGCAATACCTGCGGATCAATAACATTGATAAAGCTTCTTCTAAGCTTGGAACCCTAACTAGTAGGCCTTTGGAAGAAGGGTCCTCCAAGGTCATCGCACTACCATCTAGGGCATCAGAGCGATACTGCTAGGGCATTAGAGTGGATGCAGGGCATTGGAGTGGATGCAAGGTATCATATTTCCATCACAATCAATTAAATTGCACATTTTGTTAAACATTGCCCCATTGCCAATATGTTCAAGTGCGCCATTATAGACCAGAATATTATCACTATGAACACAACCTTAACTATAAAGTCATGCTCGGGAGAGAGTCGATCTCTGCCTATACCTGCAAACAATATCCTAGCTTTAGCATCAAATTCCATCAAATTTTAGCAGCAAATTCTATACAAAGTTGTCAATGAATCATCTTAGTTTGACAGGGTAACATCTCTGCAGTATTAGGCAGCGAATTGGGCTCATTTAGCAGCGATATGTCTTCCCATTTAAGCAGTGAATTTTCTCATAAGTATCGATAGATCGATAGGGTCTTTTATAATTATTCCTCTCACATAATTGATAATGACTTCCCACAGCAAGTGATTTCACTGCCCTAGTAGGGCAAAAATTTCTTCAGAAAGACAAAAACTGGTAGATCCCTCATCGAAATGTTATAACTCGTACCCTGATTCACATTTTGCATATACAAAATATGTCATTGGGACTTCTAATCCCTTCTCAGCCTTGGATAGAGAGGATTTCAATTCCTTCCTTGCTAATTCAAACCATATTGTTCACAAACCCAGAAATCCACCAAAAAATATGCATGTGAATGCAATCCAGCAAAGACCGATATCATTGTTACATAAATCCTCTGAGCAGTGACGGGTCTATGGCTTCAGCAATCCCAAGCTTCTAAACACAAGGAAGGAAGAAGAAAAGACACACAAAGATACTACCAAAACCCTAGAGGAAGTACAATACACACAAAAAAGTATAGGTCACAATATCAACAATTTTCCAAAAAGGGCAAAAGAACCACGACCCAAAAATAGATGTCTCTGAAAGGACTTCCTCAAACACACAGAAGATGCCCAACATGGCTGATTAAAAAGACCCAACACATGAAAAAATGGATTCGGACGGTGAATCCCAGATAGCACAACAATAAGGGTTAGAAAAGTAAACAAACCCCATCCCAAATCATGGAGTAACAAGAACAAAGTCACTACAAAGGAAACGTCAATGGTTGCTATAGGTGTGAATGAAATCCTAATAGGAACAAGGTGCAACAACACCAAATTAACCCTCAATGGAACATCCACGAATGACAAGGAGCCCTCCACCATCATTATTGAAATTTGGGAATGATGTGAATCTCATGACATATTTGCTTCTTGGAAAGGGGAATCCGCTCATATCTCGACTCTCACAAAATGGTTCATATCTGCCTTGAAGTCACAGGTAAGTATCACTGTCATTAATCAAAGCATGTTATTTTTAGATTGTTCATCTAGATTATTAGCCGAAGTACTTCTTGAATGTGAAAATATCTTTTACAAAGGCTTTAATTTAAAATTCTCAAGATGGAAACCTAATTTCAATAGCAATAACAACACCATTTTAAATTCACTTAAATGGACTTATCTCAAAAACTACCCGGTAGAATTAATGCATCACAACATCTTAAGGAAGATAGGTAAACAAATAGGAACGATGATTGGTTTTGAACATAACTACATGGCTGATTCTAATGTCCAAATACTGGTGGAAACATTAAAAAAAATCTTAACCCAATCAAAATTATGACAAATCATAATCTATATGAAATACATCTAGAGATATATATATAAGGGCAATATAGGTTGGTTTGATATCTTCATTTCAGATTCCAATGATGATTATGAGGGCATCCACCACACCTCCAATCTTTGTAAACTTTTGGAAGACTTCATAATCCCTAATTACTCTACAAAAATCTCTGAAACATTGGATAAACAATCTTACCCCTCCTCGCCTATGCATAACTCTCCTCTCAACCAACCTACCATACCTCCTCCTAACATCCCCTTAGAAGAAGGTGATATTTCATCATCACAGCTACCACATCCTTATGATGAGATTAGACCCTCCCTAGAAACCACTCCCCAAAACTTAGCAAAAATACCACCTCTAATTAATATCAATGAACCTATCTCTCCTACAATATTAGATCACCAAACCACCCCAACATCAATCTTTCTAGCATCCATCATGGACCTAATTCCTTCCTATGTTCCACCGCAATATCCAAGCTCAATTTCTCAGAGATCAAGCCCAAAATCTAGTAACAAAACCCTCAGCCAATCCATAATTACCACCACCATTGAGGAAATTCTCAATGACAACATAGAGGAGATTTTGGTAGACTTCATTAATTTGGACACTATCAACATCGAGAGAAATATTTTAAATCAAAAGATTCAGGAATTAGATAATGAAGAACAAGATCAACAAGCCTTAGAAAAGGAATTGGTAGAGCTAGAAGCCTTGGAAAATAATCCTGATTTGGGATTAGCCTTTAACGGGGATGGACCTATTGATATAGATTGTGCAAAATCTCCAAAAAAAAGAGGCAGGAAATCATTGGTTGAACTAAGAAAAAAAGATGCAAATCTGGGTAACCAAACTAAGATCACTGATTTACTTCATGCAGGAAGGGGGAAGTTCCCTTCCAAGGAACAATGAAATTCCTTTCATGGAATGTTAGGGGCTGCAATGCCCCTAACAAACAACATTTACTAAAATGTTGCATTAAAAAATTCAAACTTGACTTAATGTACAAGAAACTAAACTTGATAATGAAGGCTTATCTAACTTCAATAAAAAACTGGGATTTATGGAAGTTTATGGAGCTCCAGCAGAGGGAGCATCGAGGGGTCTGGCAATCATTGTGGACCTAAGGAAAATTATATACACTCTAATATCCATCAGTAAACATTGGATTAGTAGTAGCATTAGAAGTATAAAAACTAATCTGAAATACAATATTATAAACATTTACGGCCCAACCGATCATTTAGATAGAAGACTAATCTAGCATGAAATCAACACTTTCTTAAATCTCTACCAAGATCATACCTTCATCATTGGATGTGATTTTAACTCTATTCTACACCCATCGAATAAAATGGGAGGAAGGAGTACTAACCCTAGATCTAAGGAAGAATTTTTTGATTGGGTAAGAATCAACAATCTAATAGATTTGAACCCAAAGGAGGGTAATTTCACCTAGACCAATATCAGATTGGGCAAGGAAAACATACTGGAAAAACTTGATAGGTTCTTCTTTAGAGGAAATTGGGATAACTTTCCATTTTCCCTAAAAGCAGAAATACTTCCCTTTCCAGGCTCTGATCACTTTCCAATCTTACTTGATATCTTGGATGATGCCAAACCACAAGGATCCCCCTTTAAATTTGATAAAATGTGGTTCAACGATGAAAGATTATTTCCTCTCATCCAGCAATGGTGGGAAAAGCTACATTTCAAAGGGTCCAAGCTTTTCATCATTGCCAATAAGCTCAAGAAAATAAAAAGTAACTTAATTTCATGGAACAAAGAATGGTTTGGCAATATCTTTGAAAACAAGTCCAAAATTGAACTAGAACTTGAACACCTCAAAAATACAATTATAACACAAGGAATGAATCAAGAATCCTACCAAAAAGAAAAAAATTCTCAAAATAGAACTGGAAAACACCTTAGTTAAGGAAGAGCTCTTCTAGAGGCAAAAATCCAGAGAAATATGGCTCAGCGCAGGTGATAAAAACACAAAAAAAAATCACAACAGCACCAATGCAAGAAGGAACATCAATAAAATAATGAAAAATCACCAAACAAGATGGCATAATAATTGAGGAACCCAGAGCTATTTCCAAGGAGACAATTAACCACTTCATAAATACCCTTAACAATGAAGAATATTCTATTCTGACTAACCAAAACCTACTCCTTGACAACATCCCCAGAATAATCAACCAAGACACCAATAAATTTCTAAATGCAAAATTCACCTTGGAAGAAATAGGAAACGTACTAAAAAAATGCAACCGGACAAATTACCAGGTCCCGATGGTTTCCCAACTATGTTTTTTCAAAAATATTGGGATTTCGTCAACAAAGAGGTCACAGAAGCCCTAGACGGGGTAAGAAATTCAGGTAAGCTACTCAAAGAAATTAATAATACCTTCTTAGTTCTGATACCGAAAAAGGACAAAGTCAAAAGTTTTAATGACTTCAGACCTATAGCCCTATGCAATACAATCTATAAATTATTATCCAAAACCCTAGCTAATAGAATCTAGAAACTACTACCAGCAATTATCAGCGAAGAACAAATAGGATTTGTGCAAGACAGATCCATCTATGATGGGATTATTATTTCTCAAGAAGCTATCCAATCCACCCAAATGAACAAAAAACCCAACATGTTTATTAAGCTTGACATTAGTAAAGCATATGATAAAGTAGATTGGAGATTTTTATGCAAAATCCTAGAGAAGTTTGGTTTCAACAAGAAATGGATAAATTCACTATTTGAATGTATTTCCACTCCCAAATTTTTAGTCCTGCTAAATGGATCCCCCGAAGGCTTCTTTGATGTATCTAGAGGCATCCGCTAAGGGGACCCAATTTCCCCCTTCCTCTTCATCATAATGGTTGAAGCTCTTGGAAAGTCCATAACTAGAGCTAGGATCGACAATCAGATTGAAGGCATTACAGTCACCACTAATGTAGAACCCATAACTCATCAATAATTTGTTGATGATACCATTTTATTTGGTAAAAGTACATTACAAGAAGCTTACAAATTCAAGGAAATTCTCCATGCATACACAAAAGCCTCAGGACAAGAAATCAATCAAGAAAAGTCTGAAATCTTTTTTCTTAATACAGAACCTTATCTAAAAATAGACATCTGTAACATCCTTAACTTCAGAAAAGGACAACTACCATGAAAATACCTAGGCTTATCCTTAGACAAAGGAACCAAAAATTGGAATTCATGGGAACCTATTATCTTAAAAATTAAGAAATGAACTACATCTTGGAATGGTAAATGGCTTTCCTCAGTAGGTAAAATGGTAATGCTCAAATTAGTATTAGCCTCTATCCCCATCTAGCAGATGTCCTACTACCACCTCCCTTCGAAAAATGGCAAGGAAATTAATAAACACCTTAAAAAATTATTTTGGCAAGGAACTAGTGAAGAACACAAAATACCCCTAGCAGCATGGGAATCAATGTGTAAACCCAAAGAATATAGAGGCTCAAGCTTTAAAAACATTAAAGAAAAGAGTAAATCTCTAGGTGCCAAACTAATTTGGAATCTCCTTAACAAACCTAATCTGAAATGGGCTAAAATTCTTCGCCATAAATACCTCAATGGTAGGGACCCCATAGCTTTCTTTAGAATTAGGAATCTTCCAAATGGTTCTCGAATTTGGAACTTTATGAAAGAGTGCAGATACATTATAGGTAAAATTATTTCATGGAAAATCAATAATGGGGAAAATGCACTATTCTGGGAGGACTCGTGGGAAGTTCTTCCTCCTATCTCCAGCATGCACAATTGGGGGGATACCATCCACACCCTTCAACAATGTTGGGGTATATTTGTCCACAATTACACCATACCCCAAGAAGACCTCATTTTAGATAGCCCACAATGGAAAAAACTGGATAACATCACTATACCAAACCAGCATAGAATCATGCTCACCAACATCCTAACAAGCAGAAAAATAATTCCTAATAAAAAAAGGGTACCCTTATCTGGAAAACCTCCAATGATGGAAGATACTGTATGGTGAAAATGTGACCACACTTCTATGAATCATTACATGCAAGGAAACTCAAGAATGAGCCCTCACAAATCGATCCATAGCTCCCTAGGCATGGAGTGCAAGGGTTTTAAGAATGCTCTCAGCTAGAGCTATTTAGCCAATAACCTTGCTAGTAAACCATGCAATGGGAGATTCAATGAAGACAAGGGCAAGAATGCCAATATCCTCAAGAATCAAATGAATGCAAATGCAATGCAATGCTATGCTAGAATGGAAATGCAAGCTAAGCTATGGAAATGAAAGATGCAAGTATTACAAAGCCTCCTAGTTAAACTAGATGAATTAATCTAAAGCATAAAGGAAATCTAAGCTAAGAATGCCATGAAAATGAAGCTACTATGCAAGAAATGAAATCTAACTATGAAGCAAGAAAGCCATGATGATGCAAGAATGAAGACAAGAAGATAGAGTGTTGATGAAGATCCAAGATGAATGTCAACAATGCTCCAAATATTCAAACTCTAGATGCAAGAATATCTCCAAAAGCTCCAAGATGACCTAGAAAACCTGTAGCATAACAATAGCATAAAAAGTTGGAGATCTAGAATGAAGAAGAGAGCTCTTCTTTTATAGGGAATGAAAAAGGAATGGGCCATGGAGATTAAGAGGAAAAAGATTTAATCAAGGGTGGAGCTTGAAAGAGGAGCAATCCATGTGCACAAGTATCCTCCAATGAGAAAATAGGAGTTGACTTTTGTGTCCATATGAGACAAAAAGTGCTTTTTTCCCTTTTTATAAAATAAGAATAATGCTTTATTTGTGCAACTTAGGATAAGAGGAAAAGTGGGGGCTTTTTATTTATTAAAAGGGGAGGAAATATTCCTTTTAATAAATAAAGACTTAGGATAAGATGGTTAGCCCATAGAAAATAATCGAATAAATGATAGAACTAGGATTTGATCAAGAATAAGCAATTTATGATTTAGCAAAAGGGGGCTAATAGTCTAGGTGACCATTTTTAGGTGTATACATTTGCCCCTCTTTGACTAATGTGTGATCGATCTGGGAACACATGTAGTCAAAGAATAGATCAGCCAAGAAGGCAAGCAGACAACCAAGAAAGCAAGCAATAGCAATTTTGACAGATGTGAGATCGATTTGGGATCACATGCAGTCAAAGAATAAAATAGCCAAGAAGGCAAGCAAGTAGCCAAGAAGGCAAGAAGATAGTGATCTGACTCCAAAGAATGAAGTACAGAGAGATAGCAAATCCTGCATGGTCAGCCTAGTAGCGACAGTACTGAACACTTAGGAAAGAGATAGCTAATAAGATATGATGTGTCTGCCCCCTCGGGATCGAAAGCGAAATCAAGTAGAGGGAATGCAGAAGCAAGAGCAACATGATCAAATCACTAGAAATCATAATCAAAGAAAGAGAATAGAATAACCATCAACCAATGAAGGGATGCCCCACACATGGGACACGGGGCACGAACCTATCGGTCCCTCAACCCGTAAACGCCATAGAGGGGGGAATTGGAACTTGGGATTTGAATGAAAGACTAGAAGGTTGAAAGAGATGGGGATGAAGAGGTTATGATGCCCCAGCGAAGATCAAAGGATCAGGCCTCAAAAGGTTAGCCAACTACACGAAAGAGGGGGAAAAGGTGATTTGGATGATCAAGGTGAACTCAGATTTCGGTTTCGATCCCGAAATGAAAGGAAAATGATGTGATATGAAAGATAAGAAGTGAAAGACATGATCAGGAAGAAGCGAAAGGTGAGCGCAGTTGATTAACAAGTCCATGTAAGATGAAAAGAGGGCTCTCTCCATATGCAAGATGCAAAACTAACTAACATGAACTTAAGAATGCAAGCTACATGAAAAGTGGTTTACTTGCAAGGTTACAAAGCCAATAGACATCTAATATTCATCATTGAGCGTTATTGGTAGTGTCGTAAGATCATACAATACACACTAGTAGAACTATGTGGATCTGAATATGATCTATATCAGATAGAAATGTGGGAATCTCACCTAGGCATCAAAGACATATAGGTCAAGATGACTAATGCAGTGAGATTACCTAAGTTTGATATAGCAAGATTATGCTCGCATCGAGACACAAGAAAGTCAAGATGACTAGAAGCATGCACTTGCACAAAAATAGTCAAGGATAATACCCTGTCAATCCACAGTGTCAAGTAAGACCAGCATAAATGCTCATGACAGTTAGGATCAACAAAATATACCCACAAGCAGAAAAAGCAATAAAACATGTTCTCATACCCTCAGTCTTCTAGCTATGCATCATCGAAAACTTCTTAGGGAGAGACCACTTAGCAAAGAAATCATCATAGACAGCACACAAAGAAATAAAGTCAAACAAATCTCAGCAAGTCAAGTGCGTGTGTGTAGGTCATAGAGTCAAACTTTGAGTATCGTATCTGCCAGTGAGAAATATTGCATCATCTAGACTGTGGGTAGGACATCTGATAAGTGTTGAGAAACACTCGACGCAAGGGGAAGTGTTGAAAAACACAGTTGGGGTGGTGTTGAAAAACACCATTGGAACCAAGTTGCCCAAGAAACCCAGACGCGCAAAGAGACCCAAGATAAGCTTAAAGCAACATATGCCCCCTAGACTAAGACAAGAATCAATTCCAGGCTAGGAGAGGCAAAGTGAGAAGTGGAGCGAAAGAGCGCCACGCAAGACTGATAGACATAGGTGCAGAGGGTCTCAAGCAGTGCCTGTTTCCAGGTTTTCACCACTTGATAGATTTTTTCAGGACTTTTTTACAATTTTTTTGTATTTTTGCTACCAAGGCGCCTGTTTCCAGGTTTTCACCAAGGCACTTTTTCAATTTTTTTGATTTTTTTGAATTTTTTGATTTTTTTGGTGAGACATCAAAGTGCCTATTGCTAGGTTTTCACTAGGATGCTCATTTTTTCAGTACTTTATATGCTTTTTAGGTTTTTTTCAGCATCATATATGATTTTTTTTTGGAATTTTTTCAGGATCATAAAATATGTACAAAGAATGCCCCAGACTGAAATGGGCATTAAAGATCTGCTTCCTCTGATGTAGAGAACTGATAGGCCCCAGGCCCAAATGCTACAGCTGTGATGATAGGAGGTCTCAACCAGTTCGACCAATAATAACCAGCCCTAAGCAATGTCTGAGTTAGTGGAGGATCCTTAGAATGTGATCCACATATCCCATCGTGGATTTCAGCTAGTACTTTTTCTGACTCCTCTATTTCTAGACACCTAAGGAGAGTTCCATCTAGACCCTTCCTATACAAGCCACCAGAGACAAAGGCAAAGTGTAAGGGATGGCGGAAAGAATGGCGCGGAGTATGAGGTGGAAGACATGAAAAGATGGTAGGATTGTAAGATTTGTGAGCAGGATAGCGTAATTCATCCACCAGGAACTTGAAGTGAGATTTATGATTTTTCATTTGTAAGATGGATATCAAAGTAGCCAAGGCATTAGCAACTCTTTTCTCAACTTTAGGAATGGGCTGAAGTATAACAGTTATGAGATCATGCTTGAAGTAGTGCACCATTTTTTTGTAGAGAATCAACTTGTCATCTTTTATTTGAGAATCATTATGTTTGAGCAGATTTTTATTTTTACTTTGCTTAGGTGCGGATACCGCCACAATGTGGTTTTCGCCATCTGACCATTGCTCTTTTCTTGTGACTTGATGACTGTGATACTTGATTTCTGATTTAATCTTTTTTGTTGCTAGTTCGCTGGTGGAAGAAGTAACAGGTGTTGATGCGAGGGGAAATGAAGTGACCGGTTCAATAGCATTTATGTGAGGGATGTCATCGCTGGTAACAAGAGAGGTTGAGCCTATAGGGTAGGCTCCAAAAGTAGCTAGATCTAGATTCCTCATAGGAGGACCAACGTAGTCCACTAAGGCAATACGGGGAACAAACTCATCAGACCCCACACAAGACCCATCGACCACATCGGGATGGTTACTACAAGAATGAACCATATCAACATCCATATCATCAGTAGATATACATTTTTCTCCCCAAAGAAGTGAAGTAGAGGGAAGATCATCTCCCATTTGAACCATAGTGTGTAGTGGTGACTCATCTGTATCTGTGTCTGAATTACTAAGCATGGGAGTATTTCTAGAATCCTCTCTATAGATCCACTCTTGAATAGCTTGTTCTTCTCTTTCTACTTCTAAAGGAACGGATGAAGGAACAAAAGTATCAAAGATCACCATAGCAGAAGTGGAAGGCTGCATCTGATCAGAAGGTCTCCCATATGACCTAGGAGAAATAGGTATAGAAGCAAAAGAACCCAGTTTATATTCACCCATACCAAGGCTCATCATCTTAAATGATTTCTCAGCAGCAACTAGAGATGTACTAGGATCAACAAAAGGTTCATTATGAGGAACAAATTTTTCAGTAGCAGCAAGAGCATTGATAGCAATAGTATGGTCTCCAGGAATCACAACCTCAGTGCCATTGTATGGAAATTTGACGCACTGATGATAAGTGGAAGGAATAGCCTGCATGTCATGGATCCAAGGACGACCCAAAAGAATGTTATATGCGAGTGGGATGTCCAATACTTGGAAGCTAATATCTTTCGTGATAGGGCCCACTCGGACAGGCAGCGTGACAAGACCTTTGGAAGATCTTTCCACTTCATCATAAGCTTTTATAGTAATCTTCTTCTTGGAATCCACAGCCAATTCTGACAAACCCAATTGTTGTATGACATTGAAAGAAACAATATTTAACCCTGCACCATTGTCTATCAGGACTCGGCGGACTCGGGTATTGTAGACTAGAACTTCAATGTGTAAAGCTAGATTATGTGGGTGAGCAATAGATATGTCATCTTCTGCAGAAAAGGAGAGAGATAGAGGAGATGAAATGTGGTTGACCATAGCCTGAAATTGATCTGGATCAATGTCATTGGGAACACATGTTGTACGTAGAGCTTTATCAAGAATCTCTCTATGCGAAGGGGATAACTGAAGCAACTCAAGGATAGATATCTGTGCTGGTGTCTTTTGTAAATGTTGGACAAGATCATAGCTAGGGGTGGCTAAAGGAGCCACTTGTTTGGAAGGCAAAGCTTGCTTGGGATCTTGCGCAGTTTTAAGGACAATCTTGGCTTGCCCCCTAGTAACAGCATTCAGTGTCTCACTTTGGGAAGGTGAACTACCACGTGTTTGCAAGACTAACTTTGGCTTACCATGATTGGCTTTATTATCATCTTGAGACCTCATCATTAGAACGCTCTCAACGGGCTCTACCATGTTAATCACAGGTGCATTAGAAGGATATGTATAATTGATCTTTGCATCATGATTCTTCTTATGTGTTTGAGAGGTTTCCCCCTTATCATGCTTAGGTAGAGGATCTTTGAAAGCTGTGTGATCAGAATTTTTAGTTAAGCCATCAGTGGAGATTGTGCCGTTCTCAATAAGATCCTGAATATCATCCTTAAGCCTAAAACAATTGTCTGTTGGATGTCCCTTGTTTCTGTGATAATGGCAGTAATGATCCTCTCTCCACCAATCTGGCTTATTTATTGGATCCCAATTACCAGGTTTATCAGGAAGCGTAAGATATCCATTGTCAACCAAAGTCTTAAGGATCACATCGTAAGGTTCTGCCAACTTGGTATAGACTCGCTTTCGAAATGACTTCTTAGGTTTATCTGCATATTGAGGTTTAGGAGCATTGTGAGCATTGGCAGCTTCTTGTTGTTTTGCTGCATAGATAGCATTGGAAAGATTGAAAGCAGGCTCTTTAACTTTAGGAGTGTCAACAACCCCATCATTAACAACATACTTGTTCTTATTCCAAGGTTTGTTCTTGTCTTTGCCATTGCCTTTAACATCTTTATTAATAACAATATCCCCTTTTCTTATAGCTACATCCTCAATTCGATATGCACTTTCAACCATGTCATGGAAGGAGGAGAATAGTTGCTTCCTTAGATCATAAAATAGCTCAGGCACAAGTGTGTTGACGAAAATGTCAATCTTTTCTCTTTCAGGTAGCTGACGAGGATATCGAGAATACAATGACCTCCAACGTTGTAAGTAAGTTGCAAAAGGCTCACCTTGATGTTGTCTTAGATTACCGAGATCTATCACAGTGACAGGTTGTTGGATGTTGTAAGAATAATGTTGGGTAAATCGCTGAGCCAACTCATCAAAAGTCTTAAGAGGTGGTGTCAATTTCGCAAACCATTCCAAAGCTTGGCCTCTTAAACTTCGAGGGAATAAGCGTAGGAGATATGTGTCTTCATGAAGAAAGTCCATACTAAGAGCATAAAAATGACGCACATGGTCATGAGGGTCACCATTTCCATCATACTTGTCATATTTAGGAACCTCAATATCCTTAGGAAATGGGACCATGTATAGACTTTTATCAAAAGGAAGAGCACAAATTGATTCTACAAAAGAGACCTTTGGAGTCTCTCTTTCTAATGCCATTTGGGTAAGGCGTTGATTTGTCCGACATAATTCTTCTTGAAGGACTTCCAATTCAGTTGGTACTCTTTGTTGGATAATTTGTCTGACATCATAGCCGGGAGGAAGCTTGTATCCTCTAGAAGTCATATATTGAAAATATTGATCGCCATTACGCTCTAAAAGCTTATGCATCATTCGTTGGAAATCCACATCTTGTTCACATCTCATAAGATCCTCACTAGAAATCTCATCATTAGCCTCGGCCTCATGTTGAGAGGGAGGAGGTCTAGGAGGTGAAGAAGGCATAGCAAAAGTTGGCCTTGGAGGAGATCTTGGTGGTGTGTTGTTGTCATTGTTGCCATTGTTAAAAGAAGGTCTGTGCTCATGATTACTAGTCTCAGGTTGCTCATGAAATGTCCCTCTATAAGCCATGTGCCTAGTAGCATCCATCCTTTGTTGATTGTGTTCTTTGTCTAAGCGCGCTTGATTATCCTTACGCTCAAAGTGTTCTTGCAAGAGTTGAAACTTTTCTTGTTCAGTCAAAGTGAGTGAGACACTGTCTGTGTTTTTGGGGGTCTTGAATGCAGAAAAGAGGAAACCTCCTTTATACCACGGTGTAGCCTTAGAATTCTCAGATTGGTCAGAACTAGAACTGTTGTTGCTAATGGGTGCTTTTGAACGTCTAGTTGGAGAAGGTAACTGTGTATAATTGAACGGAGGATGACTCTCCTGCTCAAATTGAGACCGAGTTGTAACCGGCATGAAAAGAGATGTTGGTTGACTAATAGAATGGGACAAAGTTTCTCAGATTTGAGATAAGCAAAGCTAATAAAGATCACTTGTCAAAGTAGAACAATAGAGAGAGATGGCTCGTCAAAAGTGCTCAAGCACTTACAGCAATCAATTGACTAAAGCCGAGCAACGAGCAAGAAGCTCAATAAGCAAGTAGCTAGAGAGGTAACCGTGATGCGACAAGTGATCAAGAGTAGCATTTGTTAAGCTCAAATCCAATAGTTTTAGCTCATTTGTTTCAGTCTAGAACAAATCTAAGCATGTAGGTAACAAACCAATTTCAGGTAAGAACAGAAAAAGACACTCTACGATAGGTTAAAGTGCAAGTTTAGCAACTCTGAATTGTAGCAATGACAAGACAGTAGAAATGACTCAGGATTCTTGGTTGAGGGTATGCAAGGATACTTCAATATCATATGACTCTTGACCAGTGAACGTGAAAAACTCAATTTTGAAGCGCTTTGACTAAATTTGTAGATTGAACAGTGCAATTTCTCAGTTTGACAAGCAGTAGCAATAGATAAAAGACAAGTTTGCAAACAGTATGGGATCAAACATGTCATAGAACACTTGAAACAAGGGCAAAAGCAACCTTGCCAAGACAAGCACTTGTGATATCAAAATAGGGAACCTTATGAATGCTACCGTTTGTTTGAATGTTGAGAACGTTTACACTGGTATAGCACAATCGAAGACAATTCAAGCAATTACTACCTAGAAGGACAAGGCTCATTACTTAGCAACGTGGCCCACAACTTGATGCTCCCTTGCCTCACACCAAGTGGTTGCCCACAAGAGATATTGGCATTGTCATGGAAGTGTCAAAAACACAACCAAAGGAACACATATGGTGAGTGTCTTGGGGTGATCCGGGTAAGTCCACTTGGATCAATCCTTGCACCAAGAAGCTAAGCGGCTAAAATAGGGTGGCCTCTATCTAATGGTTCATAGTAAGGATTTCCGTTCATAGCACCCCTCTTGCTCCTCATAAAGGACTAGGACCTCGCGGCCTCAAGAGTACCTTAAGCATTCTTGCTTAATGCTTTCCTCATGGTCACAATCCCACAAGTTACTCACATCAAGCGAAGATAAGTACTATGTCTACCAAGGTTTTGTGTCCTCGATAGCCTTGAGATTATAGTGAGTTGGAATCACTCGCCACCAAGGAAAATGATGACGAGGTTGTCCCCACTTGGGTCGTTCCTCTTGATTGCTCAAGAGCAGGCCCGCTAAAGGATCCTAAGCTAAACAAAGAGTGGATGATTTTTGAGGTTCAAGGTTTTTGATTCACCACAAGGGTGAAGAGCATACTCCCCTATCTCAAAAAATTCTCCTAAACACACCAAACAAGATCCAATTACCCTTTGCTTCCAAAACCTCAAGATGGGTCAAGATTTTCTGATTCACCTAAAGGTGAAGAGCATACTTCTCCTACCACCCCAAGATTCCTTCCACAAAGTATTAAGTGCCTATGAAATGAAACAACTAGTATATGCCGCACTTAATTAAAAAAAAGCAATTAAACAAGCACTTGATTTAGTTTTTATGCTTAGGGCAGCCCTACAAAAACCATTAGTAGCCCTCTTTGACATGCGTTCTTTTGGCAAAATATCTCAAGCAAGTGCACCTACAACCACAACTTGTTAGACCCACAATGGTTAGCACATGAAAAATCTGATAATCTACAAAAATACTTGATCAAATGATAAAATCTGAAAATGAAACCATCATGGTTGGATTGGGCTCGGAAAGACCTTTCCAACGATATATCACACTTAAACTTTTGATACCATTTGCAAAATTTCAAAAAAAATGGGCACCCGTTTTCCAGAGTAGCACGGATTTGAAAACGCTGGAAATTTTAGAAAATTTCAAAAAGATAGCTAAGAACCTAAAACTTGCAAGATAGATAAAATAACCTAAAAATAGCTCACTGCCAGGTTCAGACACAGTATCGCGCGATACTTCGCCCGACACCAGGCGATACTTTTCAGTCCGTGCGATATTTCGCCCAACACCAGGCGATACTTCGCCCGAGACCAGGCGATATACCTCAATACTGCCGTGCGATTCTTCTCTGGCGCGAAGTATCGCACGCGTATAGTAAGGTATATCGCGCGATATACCTGAGAAGTATCGCGCGATATTCTGAGACAAAAAAACCAGAGAACAAAATTACGCTACAAACTTGCCAAAAAATTGACGAAAAATGACGAAAATGCAGAATTTAAAGGACAAAGTCTATCTACTCTGCCCCACGGTGGGCGCCAAAAATGTATGGTGAAAATGTGACCACACTTCTATGAATCATTACATGCAAGGAAACTCAAGAATGAGCCCTCACAAATCGATCCATAGCTCCCTAGGCATGGAGTGCAAGGGTTTTAAGAATGCTCTCAGCTAGAGCTATTTAGCCAATAACCTTGCTAGTAAACCATGCAATGGGAGATTCAATGAAGACAAGGGCAAGAATGCCAATATCCTCAAGAATCAAATGAATGCAAATGCAATGCAATGCTATGCTAGAATGGAAATGCAAGCTAAGCTATGGAAATGAAAGATGCAAGTATTACAAAGCCTCCTAGTTAAACTAGATGAATTAATCTAAAGCATAAAGGAAATCTAAGCTAAGAATGCCATGAAAATGAAGCTACTATGCAAGAAATGAAATCTAACTATGAAGCAAGAAAGCCATGATGATGCAAGAATGAAGACAAGAAGATAGAGTGTTGATGAAGATCCAAGATGAATGTCAACAATGCTCCAAATATTCAAACTCTAGATGCAAGAATATCTCCAAAAGCTCCAAGATGACCTAGAAAACCTGTAGCATAACAATAGCATAAAAAGTTGGAGATCTAGAATGAAGAAGAGAGCTCTTCTTTTATAGGGAATGAAAAAGGAATGGGCCATGGAGATTAAGAGGCAAAAGATTTAATCAAGGGTGGAGCTTGAAAGAGGAGCAATCCATGTGCACAAGTATCCTCCAATGAGAAAATAGGAGTTGACTTTTGTGTCCATATGAGACAAAAAGTGCTTTTTTCCCTTTTTATAAAATAAGAATAATGCTTTATTTGTGCAACTTAGGATAAGAGGAAAAGTGGGGGCTTTTTATTTATTAAAAGGGGAGGAAATATTCCTTTTAATAAATAAAGACTTAGGATAAGATGGTTAGCCCATAGAAAATAATCGAATAAATGATAGAACTAGGATTTGATCAAGAATAAGCAATTTATGATTTAGCAAAAGGGGGCTAATAGTCTAGGTGACCATTTTTAGGTGTATACAGATACAACTCCAAAGATGGTTATACACTATTGGTATCCGAGCACCAATATAAAAAAATAGATCTCCCCCTCCACCTCTGCCTAGACAAGGATATATTACCCAAGGCAGGACTCTTCTCATGATTTGCCATTAAAAACAAAATACTCACAGCTGAACGTTTCACCAAAATGGGTTATGAGGGGCCTAGCAGATGCTTCCTATGCATGGATGACTCAGAATCCATTTATCACATCCTCCTAAACTATCCATATGCTAGGAAATGTTGGAAATGACTCTGTAACAAATTGGGCTGCATATCTGTATTCCCATACAGCTTAAAAGAAATGTTTAAAATATGGCCCAACTACCATAAAAATAGTATTTATAACATCTTATGGAAGGTATTCCCATCAATTTTAATATGGGAAATATGGAAAGAGAGAAAATAGAGACTTTTTAAAGACAAACTTATGGAAGTGAACCAACTTTTAAATAAGATTAATTCAATTATCATCAAATTAACAAACAACAAAATTATGAATTTAACAAAAATAAATAAAATGACAGCCTGGGATGGAACAATTAGACAACACTGGGTTGGCCTTAAGATCCCCCCTTCATACAATAAGTCCAACACTGATAAAGAAAAACTTAGAAGAGAATGTATTTGGCAACCCTCCCAAGAAGGCAAATATAAACTCAAATTTGACGGAGCATCAAGAGGCAACCCAAGGTCAGCTAGTATTGGATGTATGATCCATGACTCAAATGGCCTGTAAATCTCTTCATTGGCCAAACCATTAGGCATCACCACAAACAACGGGGCGGAATTGATTGCAGCAGTAAAAGGCCTTAAATTATGTATAAAAAAGGAATAACAAACCTTGATGTGGAGGGGGACTCTACCATCATCATTAATGCTCTTTGAACCTAATCTATTCCCAACTGGAAATTAAGATCAATCTTAGATCTAGCACTAGCCATTGCTGAGAAATTTAGATCTACCACCTTTAACCACATTTATAGAGAAGGGAACAAAAGGGAGGATGGACTTGCTAACCTCAGTACGAACGGAACCACAATCAACCATCTGTAAATCTGAAGCCTCATCCATACACCCTCGAGTCACAACATCATCCCTCTACAACAATTACCTATCCTTATCTCATCTACGATAATCTAAGGTTTCAATTCAATAATCAAAATATAATAAATGTATAATCTATTTTCTTATTTCGATAAAAGGAAGTGACCTCATCCATATTTCAATAACCTACTAGCACTCTTCTAACCTACTACAACCTTATCAAAGGATCTCATTCCTATACCATCTATGTACTTCATTAATTTTAATATAGTTTTTTTACTAACTATATTAAAATTTGTATCATAGAATAAATTCTATCATTTCGTAACATTTCATAAAATTCATAACCTTTCGTATCATAGAAGAAATTCTAAGGAATAAAGCTAATCTTAGACTTATTTAATTTAAATATTCGATTAATCAACCAAAAATAAATAAGGTACCAAAAGGACTTCTACTAAGAATCTAATTATAACAGGTTTATCACTTCCTATATTTAGCACTCAGGTTGTATATACTGCCACTAACTCCCATGTACAAGACCTCTTAAAACAGAGAAAATGAAGGTAAATTTTACTTTTGGAAACCTATTTTACTAATATTATTATACCATTCTCTAAAGTAAACTAACAAAGATCTTAGAATGGCATGAGCATGTTTATGTTTTCCAGGAACTAGAAGAATATATGGGACAACAACACAATGCTTGAGGGCACGATCACATCCCAAATAAACCGAGAAGGCAGGAATACCTCATACTACACTGCGGAAGTAGAAAAACAAAACTAAAAGTTATATTGTTTAGAATGAAAACCCTTTAATATTTGTAAATAGGGGAATGCCCCTATCCCTCAATAAATGTAATCTCTAATTGTAAGGGATATTGATCCCCGGGCTAGATTGGAGGTTTTCTTTACTCCATTCTTTCCTACCAGTGCCCGTTTGAATGGAGATGTAAGATGTAAAAATTTATTTATAGTATTTAATAAAATTCCAAGGCTAAGGCCTATTATTGAGCAAAAAAAAAAGGTATGTTAATTACCAAGTCCTATGATATACATTGGAATACAAAGCCTCCCACAAAGAAAAAATTTGATTAGCACAACCAAAGGAGGAAGGGTACCAATGCAATATCTATGCTTTGTGGGGTTTTGAATTCCTAGTAGATTATTGTTTAATGATAGATCTGAGATAAAGTAAGTACAACGAAAAAGAATAAAAAGTGCACCTATAAATGAGATGGAGAAAATGATACTTTGAAACTGAATTTGACTATCGTTGGGATGTCAAAATCAATTGTAACTTCAGATTTGGGAATCAAAGGCCTGAATCTTTTTATCCTAAAATTTATAGTCAAAAAGTGTGGGGACAAGTCAATTTTTTAGGGACAAGTTAATGTTTTAGGGATTTGGTTGTCCGGATGTAATGTCCCCACTATTCGGGTTAGCTTGGGAATAGTATTACCTACAAAATAGATGTCAAAATCAAACAATAACAAGTCTAAATATACTATTCTACCCTTTATCATAACCCCAAACCTTAAAGACGTCTCCAAATTTGGATTACTAACCATCCTAAGGATCTCCAAGTCCTGAATGTTATAAAATCAATTCTAGTACCATCCTTGATTACTTCTTTGTCTTCTCTAGAGTGCTCCCTCTAAGGTCCTTCTTGGAAGAGGTAACCCTTATCCAAGGTCCTTATCACATATGCATATGTTAACATCAATGGAATATTCTAGTCATTAAGATTGTATCCTCCTCACTCATGTCGGTCAGATGGAGACTAACCTCGCATACTGACATTAAGGAGGTGATGTCATATTAATATCACTCTCTTCCCTCGAAGGGGACTCTCTTGATATTAAACCTTTAACCATAACCATTAATCATGTGTATTATTCATTTTAGAAATCCACCTTTATATATATATATATATACATATATATATATATATATATATATATGTATGTATGTATGTATGTATGTATGTATGTATGTATGTATGTATGTATGTATGTATGTATGTATGTATGTATGTATGTATAAAAAGTCACAACCCTTTATAATCAGAATACTTTCAAAATGTCACAAAACTTCATAATTAAAACCTTTTTGAAGAGTCACAAACATTCATAATTGCAACCCTTTCAAAGAGTCGCATCCTTTCATCATTGAAGCCTTTTGAAAAATTCCCTTCCTTATTTTCTTCTCATTTCTTTCCTCTTCCATTAATCCATCTTTAACTCATATTCTCTCCTCTTCTTTTATCCTCTTTCAAATGAACTCTCCTCTCTTTTATATCTTAATTTGAAGGAGTCACATCTCTTGATTACATATCTCTTGACTTTTCATTACATTTAGTTAATTTATATTAATCTATATTATAGTATTTATTTACTTATTTATTTTATGTTTATTATCATTTATTATTAAATCCTATTTAGAAAGGCAACATACTTTCTAGAATATGCTCCCTTGTAGTAAATTTTATTTATTTATTCATTCATTGTAATTTTATTATTATTTAATTATTTTAAATCTTATTTTTTTGTTAATAGATTATGTATATGTTATTATTTATATTATAATAGTAATATTTTTATTTTTATTTTAATATTAATATTTATATATGATTTTATTATAATTATTTATTTAATAATATTTTATTATCTAATTATTATTAAAATTCTATCTTAAAATGGGAACATGAAGTCCGCCCTTCCTAAAATTGTTTGTCCTCAAGCAATTAGATAATATCTTCTATTGATTTGAAAGATGTACATATTTTAGTCCAAATTATTAGGTTGTTTTTGTGGTTATGATTGTACCTCTTCCAATCTCCATTTGATTTTCACATTAGTCTTCCATATGAATTATTTTCTTATATCCTCTTTTACCTTGCAGGATGGTAACATCATGCTCTGATACCACTATAATATCCCCACTATTAGGGTTAGCACAGGATAAGTATTACCTGCAAAATAGATTTCAAAATTAAACAATAACAAGTATAACTATACTACTCTACCCTCTATCCTAACCCCAAACCTTAAAGACGTCTCCAAATTGGGATCACTAACCCTCTTGAGGATCTCCAGGTCCTGAATGATATAAAATCAATTCTAGTAACATCCTCGGTTACTTCTATGTCTTTTTTGGAGTGCTCTCTCTAAGGTCCTTCTTGGAAGAGGTAACCCCTATCCAAGGCCCTTGTCACATATGCATATGTTAACATCAATGGAATATTCAGATCATTAAGATTGTATCATCCTCACTCATGTCAGTTAGATGGAGACTAACCTCGCATATCGACATTAAGGAGGTGATGCCAAATTAAGATCACTCTCTTCCTTCTAAAGGGACTCTCTTGATCTTAAACCTTTATGACACAAAGCTCTCCCATATTTAGGTAGCTTGGTAAATGGTGAGACCTTCGGTGTTACTTTGAACCTAGAGTGGGCTTAGGAGAGTGCTTTACACCTTTAGAAGATCCTATAAAAAAATGCAATTACACTATCCTTACTAGAGCATTCAATGTCTTCAACCAGCTTATACTCCCTCGGGCTCTACTGGTGCTCGGTTGATACTCGATCGATGCTCGGTGTCTATGTTAACCGAGTGGGCTCGGTAGCTTTACCGAGTAGTTTCCTGACACTCGGTAATGCTTACCACAAAATGCCTTACTGAATTATCTTTCAGATGGGAACCCACAGATTTGGTAGGGGATGGAAAGGTTCCATACACAAACAAAATTTCTACTATGGGATTGATTTCCACACACACTACAAGATTTAGGTGACAAGTTCAAGAGTTCAGACCTTGCTGGGCTTGTAGCCTTCCGGACGAGGTTCAAGGGTTCTAGTTCCAGATCCCTACAAGAATTATATGGAAACTAAGTATATTCAGACACCCTTTTATGACTTGTAACAAACCTCCATATCCTAAGATCCTAAACACAAAGAACAACACTCAACAATTCCCTGGTCTACTAGTCCTAACAGGGCTAATTAACTCGGTAGATGAATGAAAACTTTACCAGTTGTGTTATCTTCCAATTGAAATAGTGTTGGGAATCCCAAAGAGACCACAATCTATCTTTATATTTCTTGTATCCACCCCTGAAGTGCTTCTACCACTTCACTTCATTTCCTGAACCAAGCACATAGAGATGCTTGGTCTAGAATTTGCAAATAGACTTCTCCAAACAATCCCCCTTCTTTTGTGCTCTTGAGGAACTAAAATAAATTTCCCCTACTTGCATTTCCCAACTTCACATGGGAATCCCACAAAGGAAATGCAAGTTAGGGCATTTTTTACCAAAACCCTGCTCCAAGAGGGTTTCCTAAAGATCCGGAAAACTTATTCCTCCTACTTTCGACTTCGATCTTCAAATTGATTCAAAACTATGAGCAATGGAGTCCTACTTCATGATATGTTTTGGATCAATCAATGTTCTTCCTCACACTTTCATACAAATCCATACACGAAATGTTTCAATCCAGAATTAGAGAAAAACAAGGATCTTTTATTGATTGAATGCAAAATTTACATAGAGATTCATTACTGTTCAACACTCGTCCATCTTCCACCTGCCTATAAGGACTATATGAAGAATTCCCTCAATGGATCCAACCATTTTTCAAAGGTTTTGACCATTGGGCGGTTGTTTCATAAGTTGGTAGTAACTTTTCAAAGAAGTTGCCGACAACATTTCTTGTATTTTGCAACTTTTGCAAAATATTACATTCTTGCTCCTAAAGAGCCTCTAGGCATAAGCCTTGTTATTTAAACAACTTAAAAAGACACCTAGGAAACCTAACATCCTACATGTGCCTTTGGACCATAGTCAAAAACCCATGGTTTATAACCACACCAAGGGTGACTAGGTCTTACAAGTTGGCTTATTAAAACTTAACGTATCAGTCTAAAAGTTGTGAAGAGTGGGGAGTGTTCCTTGGGTGCTCCTGCACCATACTCCCATGTTTTAAAAACTCAAGTCCCACTTGAGAGAAGTTTTTGAACTGAAGTTCCATGCTTATTGATACATTCTTCACCCATCCATGTGGCATCAATGTCTGGTAACCCCTGTCATTTGACCAAGTAATCTTTGTAGGTCTTCTTCCTGGTTTGCTTGACCACTTTAGAGTCAAGAATATTTTCCAATTGTAAAGGTTGGCTCGGTGATAAGTCCTTTATCCATTCAGCATCTTTTTCTTATGTATCATGCAAAGTGTTATTAGATCCTGCATCACCCTTAAAAGGAGTGAGATCACAAATGTTAAAGATAGGAGAAATAGAAATACTAGGGGGTAAAGAAATTTCATAAGCATTATCCCCGAATTTATGAAGTATTTGACAAGGCCCAACCTTCTTCATCTGTAGTTTGGTATGTCCCCTAGGTAGCCTTGCCTTATTTAGGTATGCCCATACTTGATCTCCTACTTTGAAAGTAACATATCTTTTCTTCTTATCTGCCTGTTCTTTGTACTTTGTAGTATTCTGAATCAATGTATCTCGGACTTGATCATGAATCTGTTTGATCCATGTTGATAGTTATTCTCCCTATGCACTGACTTTAAAGTTAGTTGATAACTCTCTTAGTTCCATAACTCCTCTTGGATGGAGTCCATAATTCACTTGGAATGGTGTCTTCCCTGTTGATCGGTTTACTGAATCATTGAAAGAAAATTCTACTTGTGGAAGGATAGAATCCCAAGTCTGTCCATATTGTTTTGTTAGACACCTTAAAAGGTTGCCTAATGATCTATTTACAACTTTAGTCTTCCCATCGGTTTGTGGATGGTATGCAGAATTGAATGATAGACTTGTCCCCAACTTTTTCCAAAGGGTTATCCAACAGTGCCCTTGGAATTTCACATCTTTGTCGGAGATGATGGAGGTTGGTAATCCATGAATTCTGACCACTTCTTTAAAAAATAAGTTAGCAATATGTGAAGCATCATTATGAACTTTACAAGGAGAAAAGTGTGCCATTTTGCTAAATCTGTCAACTATAACAAAGATACTATCAAATCCTTATTTAGTTCTTGGAAGTCCTAAGACAAAATCCATACTCACATTGTCCCATGGTTTTGTTGGAATAGGAAGTGGTTGATAGAGACCTTGATTGGTCCTACCTCCTTTAGCCCTTTGACAAATAGTGCATGATTCAACAAACTTCCTAACATCAGTCAGTAACTGAGGCCAATGATAATTTCTCCTTACTAGTTCAAGTGTCTTATCTATGACAAAGTAACCTCCTAGTGTACCACAATGTTTCCCCTAATCAGATTCTCTCTCATGGAGCATTTAGGAATACAAAGTTGACATCCTTTGAACAAAAGGCCATTTTGCAATAGATATTCAGAATAAGTAGTATTATATGCATCTGATAGAGTAGAGCAAACTTGATAGATATCACCAAAATCTGAATCATCCTTGTATAGGTGTTTGAGGGCATCAATCCCTATGCTTTATACCTACACTTCTTCCACCAAAATTACTCTTCTACTGAGAGCATCTGCTACTTTTTTTGAAGTTCCTTTCTTATGTTTTATGGAAAATGTGAATGCTTGGAGTTGTTCAACCCATTTCATATGCCTGGAGCTTAGCTTTTCTTGACTATTCAGAAAACTCAAGGCATGATTATCTATAAAGACAATAAATTCTTAAGGAAGCAAGTAGTGCCTCCATTTCTTGAGGGTTTGAACCATCACATACAATTCCAAGTCATATGTGTTGTATTTCTTCCTTGCTTCATTCAATTTTTCAAAGAAGAAAGCCAACGGTCTTCCATCCTGACTGGGCTAGATTGCTAGCATCGGTCTCCACTGTGAACAATTTTTCAAAGGTCGGTAGTGCCAAAATGGGATATTGTGCTACTCTCTCCTTCAAGTATTTAAAAGCTTCACCTGCTTGTTTTTTCCATTGGAACTTTGTTTTTCTGCCACCCTTGATGGTATCAAGTAAAGGTGCACAAATGTGACTGAATTTTTTGATAAATTTACTATAAAAGGTAGCCAATCCATGAAAGCTCTTGACTTCTCCTGGAGTCTTTGGTATGGGCCAATTAACTGTAGCCTCTACCTTTTCAGGATCCATTTTCAGTGTGCCCTTTGAGATAACAAAACCCAAAAATATCAAATCTTGTTGCATGAATGTACACTTTTCCAAGTTGACAGACAGTTTCTTCTGATGTAGTTTTTGGAGAACTTGCTCCAAATGTCTCATGTGTTCCTTTAGAGTCCCACTAAAGATTAAGATGTCATTTAAATAGACCACCACAAACTTTCCTATGAAATCTTGAAGCACTTCATTCATTAATCTCATGAAGGTGCTAAGAGCATTGCTAAGGCCAAATGGCATCACAAGCCATTCATACAATCCTTCAGTGGTTTTGAATGTGGTTTTCCACTCATCATCCAACCTTATTCTTATCTGATGGTAACCAGATTTAAGGTCAATTTTTGAGAAGTAACATGCTCCTCCAAGTTGGTCTAGAAGATCTTCAATCCTGGGTATAGGGAATCAGTATCTGATTGTAATTTTGTTTATTGCCCTAGAGTCAGTGCATGGTCTCCATTTAGCATCCTTTTTAGTGGCCAAAACACTTGGGACTGCACAAGGGCTAAGACTCTTTTGTATGATTCCTTTAGTCAACAATTCATTGATTTGTCTGGTGACTTCGGCATTATGATCAGGAGTAAGTTTATAAGCAGCTTTATTGGGTAGGGAAGCACCTAGGATAAAATCTATTTGGTGACAGATATCCCTCAATGGTGGGAGTTCATCTGGTGTGTCTCCTACAACTATTCCTGTGTACTTCTACAGTAGACTATCTACTTCCTTCGATACTTCATTATGCATTGTCTTCTCCTTTGGCTTAAGGACTAGGGCATATCCTACCTCAGAATCTTGAATAGTACTTATCATCTCTTGATCTCCTGCAAGCATGACTAACTATTTTTTTGGTTTTTCTGGTTGAGGATCAAGGAGAGGGAGAAGATTGTATTTGTGACCATTTTGGATAATTTGGTATCAGTTTGTGACTCCATCATGTTTAGCCTGCAAATCATACTGCCATGGACGTCCTAACAAAAGGTGGCATACATCCATATCTACAATATCACAAAGGACTCTATCCTTATAGTCTTTAATAGATAAATCTACCCAAGCTTGTTCATTTATGAGGGTTTGGTGCCCTTTTGTCAACCAAGATACATGGGATGGGTTTGGGTGGGGTATCTTTTCTAGTTTTAATTTATCTACCATCTCTCTAAATACAATATTTTCAGTAGAACCAAAATCAATTACTAACTTGCATACCTTTCCATGGCTCTTGTAGTTAGTCTAAAAAGACTTTTTCTTTGGGGAGGTTCTATCGGTACTGGTGCTTGGATCAAAGTCCTCTTCATCATGAAGCTTACTCCATCTTCTCCCATACATTCTCTCACATTTTCAACATCATCTTCTTCTACTAGTTTGGCTCTTCTTTCACCTTGGTTATTCTGCTTGTCTCTGTTTGGACACCTATTGGTGTAGTGCCCTATCTAATTGCAGTTATAACATCTGATTTGTCCATTGTTTCTTCCTCCATTTCTACCCCTGCCATTTCCTCTTCTACCTTGGTATCCACCTCTTGAATTGCTTTCTCCTTGGGTGTTCTCCTTATTAGATTCTCCTTATGGTCTATTGTTCTATCCTCTTCCTCCAAAGTTTTCTCTGCCTCTTTCATTCTTAGCTTTTCCTCTACCACTCTGTTCATTCCTCCTCCTGAAATTTTCTTCAAATTTTAATGCCAATTGATAGCATTCATTCACTTTGGTAGGGCTTGTTAGACTAAGTTCATCTTGAACTGAGACCCTTAGGCCTTGCATATACCGAGAAATCTTTACACATTCTAGTTCAGCAAGCTTGGATTTCATCACCAATCTCTAAAATTCTTCGGTATAGCTAGAGATGTCCATCTCTTTCTATCTTAGACTCATTCTCTTTTTATGAAGTTGGACTTCATAATCTTTAGGGACATAATTTTCCCTAAGCAGGGTCGCCATCTTCCAAGTGGTGACTAGATTCTTTCCATTCTTCACCCTATCATCTTGAGTGAAGTTCCACCATGTGAGTGCAGAGCCTTTGAGCTTTGACTTAGCAATCTTCACCCTCTGGTTCTCAAGGATGTCTTCACAATCAAAGAAACTATTTAGGGAATCCATCCAATCCATTGTAGCATCTGGGTCCATCTTCCCATTGTATGTAGGCAACTCAAGCTTGGCATCCATGGTTCTCCTCTCCATAGATTTTAGAGTCTTCATAAGTAGCCTCTAGTCTGCAAGACATTCTTCTTCCTCCTTCTCAAGGGGTTCTTCATCACTCCTTACTTCATCATTATTAGAGTTTCCACTACTTCTCTTCTGAAGCTCTTCCCTTAGCCTGTTCATTTCTTACCTCATCTGCTGCATCTCGGTGTCTCTCTGATCATCACATTGTGTCCTTTGCTCCTCCAGGTGTCTTACTATCTTTGCGTTGGTCATCCTTGATGACAATACTCCCTCATCTTCTCCTTCCATCATCCTGGTATATCTTTACCCTAAATATCTTAGGTGCTCTGATACCACTTGACGCAAAACTCTCCCCTATTTAGGCAACTCGGTAAATGGTGAGACCTTCGGTGTTACTCTGAACCCAAAGTGGGCCGGGGAGAGTGCTCTACACCTTTAGAAGATCCTATAAAAAAATGCAATTACACTATCCTTACTAGAGGATTTAGTGTCTTCAACCAACTTATACTCCCTCGGGCTCTACTAGTGCTTGGTTGATACTCGGTCGATGCTCGGTGTCTAAGTTAACCAAGTGGGCTCGATAGCTTTACCGAGTAGTTTCCTGACACTCGATAATGCTTACCCCAAAATGCCTTACTGAAATATCTTTCAGATGGGAACCTAAAGATTTGGTAAGGGGATGGAAAGATTCCATACACAAATAAAATGTCTACTATGGGAGTGATTTCCACACACACTACAAGATTTAGCTAACAAGTTCAAGAGTTCAGACCTTGCTAGGCTTGTAGCTTTCCAGGAAAGGTTCAAGGGTTCTAGTTCTATATCCCTACAAGAATTCTATGGAAACTAAGTATATTCAGACACCCTTTTATGACTTGTAACAAACCTCCAGATCCTAAGATCCTAAACACAAAGAACAACACTCAACAATTCCCTGGTCTACTAGTCCTAATAGGGCTAATTGACTCGGTAGATGATTGAAAACTTTACCAGTTGTGTTATCTTCCAATTGCAACAATGGTTGGAATCCCAAGGAGACCACAATCTATCTTCAGATTTCTTTTATCCACCCCCAAAGTGCTTCGACCACTTCACTTCCTTATTTCCTAAACCAAGCACACACAGATGCTTGGTCTAGAATCTACAAATAGACTTCTCCAAACAATCCCCCTTCTTCTGTGCTCTTGAGGAACTAAAATACATTTCCCCTACTTGCATTTCCCAACTTTGCATGGGAATCCCACAAAGGAAACGCAAGTTAGGGCATTTTTTACCAAAACCCTGGTCCAGGAGGGTTTCCTAAAGATCCGAAAAACTTATTCCTCCTACTTTTGACTCTGATCTTCAAACTAATTCAAAACTATGAGCAATGGATTCCTACTTCATGATATGTGTCAAATCGATCAATGCTCTTCCTTGCACTTTCATACAAATTTGAACATGAAATGTTTCAATCCAGAATTAGAGAAAAATAGGGATCTTTTATTGGTTGAATGCAAAATTTACATAGAGATTCCTTACTGTTCAACACCCGTTCATCTTCCACCCACCTGTAAGGGCTATATGAAGACTTCCCTCAATGGATCAAACTATTTTTCAAAGGTTGTGACCATTGGGCGGTTGTTTCACAGGTCGGTAGCAACTTTCCAAAGAAGTTGCCGACAACATTTCTTGTATTTTGCAACTTTTGCAAAATATTACATTCTTGCTCCTAAAGAGCCTCTAGGCATAAGCCTTGTTAGTTAAACAACTTAAAAAGACACCTAGGAAACCTAACATCCTACATGTGCCTTTGTACCATAGTCAAAAACCCATGGTTTATAACCACACCGAGGGTGACTAGGTCTTACAAGCTGGCTTATTAAAACTTAACCTATTAGTCTAAAAGTTGTGAAGAGTGGGGAGTTTTCCTTGGGTGCTTTTGCACCATACACAAACAAAATGTCTGCTATGGGAGTGATTTCCACACACACTACAAGATTTAGGTGACAAGTTCAAGAGTTCAGACCTTGTCGGGCTTGTAGTCTTCCGGGCGAGGTTCAAGGGTTCTAGTTCCAGATCCCTACAAGAATTCTATGGAAACTAAGTATATTTAGACACCCTTTTATGATTTCCACACACACTACAAGATTTAGGTGACAAGTTCAAGAGTTCAGACCTTGTCGGGCTTGTAGTCTTCCGGGCGAGGTTCAAGGGTTCTAGTTCCAGATCCCTACAAGAATTCTATGGAAACTAAGTATATTTAGACACCCTTTTATGACTTGTAACAAACCTCCAGATCCTAAGATCCTTAACACAAAGAACAACATTCAATAATTCCCTGGTCTACTAGTCCTAATAGGGCTAATTGACTCGGTAGATGAATGAAAACTTTACCAGTTGGTTGTTCCAGGTTATCTGCTAATTGCAACAGTGTTGGGAATCCCAAAGAGACCACAATCTATCTTCAAATTGCTTTTATCCACCCTCGTAGTGCTTCCACCACTTCACTTCTTCATTTCCTGAACCAAGCACATAAAAATGCTTGGTCTAGAATCTAGAAATAGACTTCTCCAAACAATTCCCCTTCTTCTGCGCTCTTGAGCAACTAAAATACATTGCCCGTACTTGCATTTCCCAACTTCACATGGGAATCCCACAAAGGAAACGCAAGTTATGGCATTTTTTACCAAAACCCTGGTCCAAGAGGGTTTCCTAAAGATTTGAAAAACTTATTCCTCCTACTTTTGACTCTGATCTTCAAACTTATTCAAAACTATGAGAAATGGAGTCCTACTTCATGATATGTGTCGGATCAATCAATGTTCTTCCTTGCACTTTCGTACAAATCCATATACGAAATGTTTCAATCCAGAATTAGAGAAAAATAGGGATCTTTTATTGATTGAATGCAAAATTTACATAGAGATTCCTTACTGTTCAACACCCGTCTGTCTTCCACCCACCTGTAAGGGCTATATGAAGACTTCCCTCAATGGATCCAACTATTTTTCAAAGGTTGTGACTGTACACACTAAGATGTGCACTTCTCTAAGTCTTTTCTTCCAAAGTAATCCATGAATGGGAGACCTTGAAAATCGACCTAGAGCTCCCTAGGCATGGAGTGCAAGGAAATTAAGTGTGCTCTCAGCTAGAGCTATTTAAGCCTATGACCTTGCTAGTAAACCATGCAATGAGAGATTCAATAGAGACAAGGGCAAGATGCCAATATCCTCAAGAATCAAAATATGAATGAAATGCAATGCTAAAAATGAAGATTCAAGCTATGCTAAGATGAATATGCAAGCTAAGCTATGGAAAGGAAAGATGCAAGTATTACAAAATCCTCCTAATTAAACTATGTGAATCAATCTAAAGCATAAAGGAAACTAAGCTATGCATGTCATGATAATGAAACTAAAATGCAAGAATGGAACTAAGATAGAATGTGAATGTAAAAGATAAAAACGCTTCAAATCTCCAAAGCTCAAGAATCACCTAGAAAGCCTGCAGCATAACATTAGTATAAAAAAGATGGATCTAAGAATGAGAAGAGAGTTCTCCTTTTATAAGAAATGAGAAAGAATGGACCATGGAGATTAAGGGGCAAAAGATTTAATCAATAGTTGGGCATCAAAGAGGAGCAATCCATGTGCACAAGTATCCTCTAATGAGAAAACAAGAGTTGACTTTTGTGCCCATATGAGACAAAAAGTGTTTTTTCCCCTTTTATAAAATAGGAATAATGCTTTATTTGTGCAACTTAAGATAAGAGGAAAAGTGGGGGCTTTTTATTTATTAAAAGGGGAGGAAATTCCTTTTAAATAAATAAAGACTTTAGGATAAAATGGTTAGCCCATAGAATATAATTGAATAAAGGATAGAACTAGGATTTGATCAAGAATAAGCAATTGATAATTTTAGCAAAAGGGGCTAATAGTCTAGGTGACCATTTTTAGGTGATTACAGTGATCGTTGGACGGTTGTTTCACAGGTCGGTAGCAACTTTTCAAAGAAGTTGCCGACAACATTTCTTGTATTTTGCAACTTTTGCAAAATATCACATTCTTGCTCCTAAAGAGCCTCTAGGCATAAGCCTTGTTATTTAAACAACTTAAAAAGACACCTAGGAAACCTAACATCCTACTTGTGCCTTTGGACCATAGTCAAAAACCCATGGTTTATAACCACACTGAGGGTGACTAAGTCTTACAAGTTAGCTTATTAAAACTTAACCTATCAGTCTAAAATTTGTGAAGAGTGGGGAGTGTTCCTTGGGTGCTCCTACACCACTTTAAGCATAACCATTAATCATGTGTATTATTCATTTAAAAAACCACCTTTACACATACATATATACATATGTATATATGTATATGTATAAAATGAGTTAATATTAAAAATATACCTTGAGTTTACCTTTTTATACTCCCTTGTGTGTCTCCACTTTTATCCTTTTGAAAAGTCACAAATCTTCATAATCAAAATCCTTTCAAAAAATCACAACACTTCATAATTACAACCTTTTTGAAGAGTCACAAACATTCATAATTGCAACCCTTTCGAAGAGTCACATCCTTTCATCATTGAAACCTTTTGAAAAATTCCCTTCATTTTTTTCTTCTCATTCCTTTCCTCTTCCATTAATCCTTCTTTAACTCCTATTCTCTCCTCTTTTTTTCTCCTCTTTCAAATGAACTCTCCTCTCTTTTATATCTTAATTTAAAGAAGTCACGTCTCTTAATTATTACATATCTCTTGACTTTTCGATAGATTTGTTTAATTTATATTAATCTATATTATACCATTTATTTACTTATTTATTTTATGTTTATTATCATTTATTATTAAATCATATTAGAAAGGCAACATACTTTCTACAATATTCTCCTTTGTAGTAAATTTTATTTATTTATTCATTCATTGTAATTTTATTATTATTTAATTATTTTAAATCTTATTTTTTGATAATAGATTATATATATGTTTTTTATTTAGGTAAAAATAGGTTTTGAATGGGCCCCGAAACCATATACATTCAGTTTTTTAAGGGAACCATAACCCTATACAAGATCAGAGAAAGATAGGAAATATAATCACAGACTAGAGTGAGATAGCTGGGGGACGAAGATAAGCATAACATAACCCTCCCCAGCACAGAAAACTAGTGGAACTACCAGTAGCCCCAAAACGGTTCTAGATGCACAAGAATCGCTGCATGAAATGATCATTTAAAACTAGCATCCTAGAACAAAAAAACAAACAACAGCTACTAAAAATAAAACACTAAGATCTCAGTTGCCCATAAAATATGCCTAGGTCTCACACCATGTAGTTTTCTAGAGAGTAACTTCTCTCCAAAAAAAAACCAGGGTTTTAACAGGGAACCCAAAAACCTCAACACCACCATCAAAGGATAAAAAAAACCTTGTAATCTACCTTTACCCATAACCAAAAATCCTCAGCCATGAAGGGCCCTTGAGAAATTTTAGCATCTATTTGCAGACTCCTACCAGCATCCGGTAAATAAAATGCCCCCAAAAACTTTAACAATTGAGACATATAGATACCCTCAACCGCATCTTTAGTAAGACATCTAGAACTCTGAGCCATAACGATCTACATCAAGGAACAAGCTCTATGATTAGCTTCAACATAAATCCTCTCAGAACTAGTCCTAGGAGGAACAAACTCCCAAAACCTCAAACCTACCAGCACCAAAGACAAAACCCTAGCACTGAACTTGCAACCCAACACAGCCCTTAGCGCCCTAAAAAATGAGGGGTCATCCTCTAGCCATTTCCAAAGTGCCATCATGTTGTTCAAAGAAAGAAGAACCCACCTGTAGCTACTAGCCTCCATCCAACAACCACTATCCACCTCTATAGGATGGGCTTCCACCTCAATAGGATCTTCCACCTCTATGGGATTTAGGGAATAAGAGAGCAGAAGCAAAGAAGGACTCTTCCACCAAGAAACCACATAAACAAATCCCTCCTCAATAGGGATGTACTCCCCCTCGATAGGAGTAATGTACAAAGGAAAAAAATGGAGAAAGAAGAGTCCCTGCACCAAGAAAAGACGAAGGCCAAAGGAGGGACAAAACCATCCAAGATAAGAATAAAAAAAGAACGGGAAGAGTCAATCTCTGCCTAAGTGAAGTCCATCCTTCCAGAAAAAGCCACAAAGGGAAAGACCTTACTGCAAAAAGGATCCTCAGACCCCCAGCAAAATATTTCAAATATTAAGCACCTGAGAATCTCTTCCACACAAAACTAGCTCCTGCTTCCATGAAGCAGGCTGAAAAAACAAGAAATAAAAGGCCCAAAAAGGGAGGGGCATATAGAGCCTGGTTTCCCCACCTCCTTAAGCTCTAAGAAAGATAGGGACCAACCCTAGGAGACACCACCAACAAAGATGGGATAGAAATCCAATGAAACAAGTAGGGACCCTCCACAAATCAAGTCTCCAACAACACCCATGTTGGAGACACCCTCAGCATCAACCACCTCTTCCTCACCCACAAAGAAAAAACCCCAATCACCCCTGCCACAACAGTAGAAAAAACACAAACACCCATGTCGTTGCACCAGAGGTTGCTCAACAACTACAAAGAGGCCTACAAAAGCCACAATCTCCCCACCATCTTCATCGTTGCCACCTTCCCCTCCCTCTATGTCTTCCCCTACGCCTTCTCCTACACTCACCCTAGACCCGCTCGCTCTGCACCCATTCCCGCCCATCGCTCTAATAAAAGTTTATTTTTAAAAAATCTTTGACCCTTGGCTGTAAGCACTATAGGCAAGAAGCCCCACTATTTCACCAAGAGTCAAAGTCAAACAATTCTCAATTAAGAACCACAGTAGAGAGTGATCCTGTGGGGACTTGAACCTTGGTTGGAGGCCCTATAGGCGAGAAGCCCCACCATTTCACCAAAGGGACAAGCCTAATAGATTATATATATGTTATTATTTATATTATAATAATTATTATTATTATTTCTTATTTTTTATATTTTAATATTAATATATGATTTTATTATCATTATTATCATTTTAATTATTATTAAAATTCTATTTTAAAATAGGGACATGATAATCTGCCCTTCCTTAAAGTGCTTGTCCTCAAGCAATTAGATAATGTCTTCTATTGATTTGAAATATGTACATCTTTTAGTCCAAATTCTTAGGTTTTTGTTGTGGCTATGATTGAACCTCTTCCAATCTCAATTGGCTTTTCACGTTAGTCTTTCATATGAATTATTATCCTATATCCTCATTTACCCTGCAAGATGGTAGGATCATGCTCTGATACCACTGTAATGTCCCCGCTATTAGGGTTTTCTCAGGACAAGTATTGCCTGCAAAATAGATGTCAAAATTAAATAATAACAAGTCTAACTATACTATTCTACCCTCTATCCTAACCCCAAACCTTAAAGACATCCCCAAATCGAGATTATTAACCCTCTTGAGCATCTCCAGGTCTTGAATGATATAAAATCAATTCTAGTACCATCCTCAGTTACTTGTCCCTCTTCTCTAGAGTCCTCCCTCTAAGGTCCTTCTTGGAAGAGGTAACCCCTATCCAAGGTCCTTATCATATATGCATATGTTAACATCAATAGAATATTCTAATCATTAAGATTGTATCATCCTCACTCATGTCAGTCAGATGGAGACTAAACTCGCATACTTACATTAAGGAGGTGATGTCATATTTAAAATCACTCTCTTCCCTTGAAAGGGACTCTCTTGATCTTAAACCTTTAACCATAACCATTAATCATGTGTATTATTCATTTAGAAATCCACCTTTACATATACACATATACATATGTATATATGTATATGTATGAAAAGAGTTAATATTAAAAATATACCTTGAGTTTACCTTTTTATAATCCCTTGCGTGTCTCCACTTTTATCCTTTTGAAAAGTCATAACCCTTCATAATCAAAATCCTTTCAAAAAGTCACAACACTTCATAATTACAACCTTTTTGAAGAGTCACAAACATTCATAATTGCAACCCTTTCGAAGAGTCACATCCTTTCATCATTGCAACCTTTTGAAAAATTCCCTTCCTAATTTTCTTCTCATTCCTTTCCTCTTCCATTAATCCTTCTTTAACTCCTATTATGTCCTCTTCTTTTCTCCTCTTTCAAATGAACTCTCCTCTCTTTTATATCTTAATTTGAAGGAGTCGTGTCTCTTTATTACTTATCTCTTGATTTTTTATTAGATTTAGTTAATTTATATTAATCTACATTATACTATTTATTTACTTATTTATTTTATGTTTATTATCATTTATTATTAAATCCTATTTAGAAAGATAACATACTTTCTACAATATTCTCCCTTGTAGTAAATCTTATTTATTCATTCATTCATTGTAATTTTATTATTATTTAATTATTTTAAATCTTATTTTTTATAATAGATTATATATATTTGATTATTTATATTATAATAATAATATGTTATTATTATTTTTTATTTTTTATTTTTTAATATTAATCTTAATATATGATTTTATTATCATTATTTATTTAATAATATTTTATTATCTAATTATTATTGAAATTCTATCTTAAAATGGGGACATGACACCAAATGAGGTACCCCATTTATTCTTTTCTCGCCTCTCACACTATTGAGAGGGTTGGGCTTTGCCATTTTGCTTCTGCCTAGAACTACCTCAAGGACACTTAAGATCAAAACTTGTGTGGCTCTTTTCCATGACTTCTTGGGGTGACTTTCTTGATATCCAAAACTTCCAGATCATCCTAGTTAATTATCAAGAGGAGCTGGTCTCTTATCTTTTCTTGGTCATAGATTGGATCCAAAATGGGTGAGGTATCAATGAAACCTTTGGGAAATGTCCACAACGCAAAATCAACCCTCTATTGTGTTGTGATCCAATGATACTAGCGATGACAAAGATCAAAATTGTCTTGGAAATAGGCCCAAAAATCCTTGAGGCAAGGGAGGTGACCTTCAAAAGTGTTGGGGACCACCTTCTTTATTATTCCTCAAGGATCATACCGTGATCACAATAGGTAACACTTCTCCAAATAGAGGCTCTTTAGTTCATTATCTGCCTCTTTCATAGTGACAAGGGTGCACATGTACTCCCTGCAAGAAAAGGGGAATCAAACTGCATTTATCTTATTTGCAATCATAAAAAGGTGTGTTTCCAAATTTGCCTACAAAATTTGAGTAAGACTACTCGGCTGTTGCGGTGCCATAGAAAGAGGAATGACTTTCTAGAAAATTTAGATATGCAAATGTAAGTGTTCTAGAGGAATTAAAAAAACCACCACCCCCATGGCTCAATCAGGGCCATTGCTGCCTTTGAAAACTTCTACCTCACATCACTTGTGAGCCTTATTATCTGATTGTATATAAATGTATCATTTATAGACACAATGCGTTGAGGAACCTTTCTAGCTTAAGTTGTGGGTAATGAACCCACGAGAGTGCATCCTTCGGTTGGTCACCTCAACGGATGGCCTTCTCAACACCTTCAATGCCCTTTTGGTGAACTATCAACTAGACTACATAAGATATCATATAAAACCACCTCATGTCCTCGACTTCTCAAAGCTACAGGTCTATGTTGTCTGAGATAATTTGGACCCAGTTGAAGTAGATTGTGGAATGCCCCTGCCAAGAAACCCATAAGGAAAAGGCCTAAAGTAAAAATAAAAGAAACTAATTTTTTTTAAATATCAATACTAATAACTACTTTGATAATCATGAATATGAACATGTCCTTAAAGGCTCCCTTAACATTTGTTACTAATATTAAAACTATTGATTCAATTATTCAACTTATGAACTCATTTTCTTACCTACTTTACTTAACATTTAGCTTTTAGAAAAGAGATAGTAAGGAATAACATATTACTTCTTTCATAAGATTAAGTACATTTATCACTTCATCTTTTAGTTTCTTTCTTAATTAACCATATCCTACACATAATTCAGTTGTGTTTATCAAAACATAAATAAACTTTGTAATTTATAAATCTATACTTTTCAATTACATTTCAAGATTCATAAGAGAGATAGGGTATAAATTACATAACTATAATCCTTTATTACAATATTTTGATTTACCAATAAACATTCCCTTTTCATATTTCTAAAAATACCCTTCCTAATTACAAAACTTTCTTTTCTTCAATTCCCAATTGCATCAAATTGCCCAAAAGAGTTACAATAGATAATCACATTTTGAATTACAATAGATAGAAGTACATGATGCAAAAGTATAAATCTTCATCACCACGTGAACTTGAAACCAAGCCTAACCATGAACAACACCTTGAAAAATATTTTCCACCCAACCATGTGGAACTTTGAAGTTCCACCCCCTATGCTAGGAAAATAGAACCAAGATACTCACATGTTCTCAGGCAATCTAAGGCTAATGAAACCATTCAACCAAAACACCAAAAGAAAAAAGGTAAAAAATTTAACAAAATATGACCACACTACAACACAAAGGTAAGTGTTCCAGAATACCATCTAGGTGAGTGTCATCACACATCCTGTGTATTAGGATCCACCCAGGAAACCATGTAACCCTAGTCCCCTTTCCACATTAAGGATCCACCCTAGCAGCTACTCATGGTCCCGGTACTTCGACAGGTCTATGCGGACTATAGCATTGCTTATCTTTTATTATGTTTTAGAACCACCCCCCCCCCCCCCCCCCCAAGTTCATTTTATGGTTATCACTTGATTAAGAACCCACCCATAGGATCTCCTAGTGACCAATTTGGGCCCTAGAACCTATTGTGATCCACTCACCTAGGGTACCTAGTTTCCCTACCCAAAACATGCCACTAGGGAACTTGAAACCGCTTCAAGGAACCCATTCCATAGGTTTAGGAAATTCTCCTATATACTCAGACCCTTGAGATGAGTCCAAACCCTAACCAGATGTAGAATATGAGTAAGAACAATGGATCTCAATCACAAGACACCTTAATTTCAATTTTATGGTGCCTCATGTAGTACAATGAGAAATCATAGAGTTAAAAAGATGCATACAGTGATTAGGACACAAAACCAAGAGATGTAGACCAAAACCCATATCGTTAAGTGCCAAAAATTGAACCTCGTGACCCATGAATCCCATAAGATTATTCTCACAACCTATTATGAGTGTCTTCATATGGTAGTACAAGTATTTAGGACTAGGTATCCTGACTCGTACGAGATTCTACTCAAAACTCCCAAAATAATTTCCAGATTGATTTTACAGCCAAAATTGAGCATGATTAGGGTTCTAGGAAGATTTTATGAGATAGACCCAATTGAGGTCTCCCAATACCACATCTAGATACCCCATCCAACTCATATCAACCCTCCATCCAATCAAAAACTAAAGCTATGTAAAATAAATAAATAAATATTAACATAAAACTGCATAAAGGTTTACAAAAAGGAAAGTACATGTAAGACTTCCTAAACCTTCCTAAACCATGAATAGATAGAGGAATTAACTCCCTCACAACCATAATGGAAACAAAAAATAATCCTAGATAGGAATTTAAAATATTAAATCCACCAACTATCCACCATGTTTCCAGATTATCCCAATTAACTCAACCAAACGCACTTCTAACATCCATTTCTTAATCAATCATCTCAATTAAACAAAAGATACAGTATAGACAAATGAATATCATACTTTTAAAAAAAACACACACACACACACACATTTGCATACATTAAGGTTTAGGATTATGATTATCCTCACTAGAAACACCCCCTACTCCCTCTGAGATCAAAACACTTCCCTCCTCATAGAGATTTTCCTAACTCAAAACTATATCCTCTTTTCTAAAATTCTTCTCTAAATCCAATCTCCTCTATCCAAATTTCTCCCAATTAAAATAGCCAACCATATGGTTGGAGGAGTTGCTTTACAGGAAGCAACTGCTCCAACTACTATAGTTGGTTCACAAAATTAAATAATCTCATGCATTCCTATGAACCTTAATTAAAGGTTTTAATTTTAATTAACTTATTTCAGTTTACCAAGACAATAAATATGTTAAAGGTAAATAATATTACCAAATAAATCATATAACCCAACGGTAAACTAGCTAGCCCAACTCCTAGGAGGTCTCGGGCTCAAAACTCCTATAAAAGCTAGTTTTTTTAATTAAGTAATTTATTTATTTTATTTTATTCTATAAATACATTATTTATTTTACAATCATATATTTGCATAAAATTACATTCACATCTACAAGTATACATATCTATATATATTTATATATACGTAGGTATATATGTGTGCACCTATATATACATATATATATATATGATAAATTACACCACATAATCTAATACATCCAAATTTATATTTATCTAAGAGAACAAAAGATTGAGAAACATAATACAAAACATACATATTGGAACAATGAGAACATAATCTACTAACAAAACATAAATCTCAAAATCAACAAAATAATGATACTGCCCAATCCCCCAAATAGGGTGACTTCCTAAATAGGGACCTAAGTCAAGAAGGGTTCCTTGAGAGAATCTTAGAAATATCTCCACACAACAACATTTGAGGATTTGAAGGCACGCTCATACCTATGTAGCCAACTGAATTCAATGCTTGGTACCTGCATCTTGCATCACCAAACTAAGAAAAGCATATACACCAACATATATACATATATATAAATAGTGAAAGGCAAGGAGTGGGAGTGTGACATCATGTGGATCTCTCATAGAAGTGAATACGACTGCCTCTCCTCATCCCACAATAATTTTAGACAGTTTTGATAACGAATCATATTTGGGTTAGTATTATCAGCTCCAAAAATAATCATAACTTCATAATGTGAAAAACAAGAAATGAATCATTCTTATGATCAATATCATCATGTATATACGCAACATGTCATGCTAATACTTTAAATCATTTACTAACTTTCATAAAACAATTTTATTATCCAAACATATACTCATAATGTCTCATCATCTTATCAAAATAAGAAAAACATGGAATCCTTAATAATCAATGTAATAATCTTGTTAGTCCAAAATATCAGGGTACTAGGGTGGGCATTACATCCCCCATCTAGAATTAGAATTACTCTTGGAAGCCTAAAAATATATATGGATATGTAGCTCTAAGTCTTCTACCATCCTCCCATGTAGCTGAGGTCTCATCATTGGGGTCCCATAGGACCCTTACCTACTCTATGTTGCGACCCCTAAGAGTCAAAGTCCACTGTTGGAGAATACATACTGGCTCCAAAGCCAATTTCTCATCCTCTACCTACAAAGTGTTCCAATCCAATACGTGAGTCAAATATAGAATATACTCTCTAAGAATAGATACATGAAATACATCATGGATACATGTGAGGCTAGGTAGTAGGTTGAGTCGGTAAGCAACTAGTCCTATCCTCTCTAGGATCTCAAATGGACCCACAAACCTAGGTGCCAACTTAGAACCTTTTTCATAACTGATAGGGCTCTTACGTGGGCAAACCCTCAAAAATACTTTGTCTCCGACAACAAACTATTTGTCAACTCTGTGAGCATCTGCATACTTTTTATGTCTGTCCTGAGTTATCACAAGGTGCTCTCTAATTCTTTGCACCTAATGTTCCATATCCTACAACATTTTAGTTCCAAGGAGTACTATGTCCTCTAAGCAATCCCAACTCAAATGTGTACAGAAAGGATGACCATATAGGTCCTAGAAAGGTGACATACCAGTAGAATTATGATAGCCATTATTGTATGCAAACTCCATTAGGTACAAGTAGTCTTCCCGGTGGGTTAGTATATCCATAACATACATTATAAGCATATCCTCAAGTACCTAATTTATCCGCTCAATCTGACCATCAGTCTCTAGATGATATGTCAAACTAAATTTCAGTTGAGTCCCTAAGGCATGTTGTAAAGAGGTCCAGGACTCTGAAGTGAACACTAGATCTTTGTCTAAGATAACCTTTCTAGGGAAACCGTGCAACTTGACAATATCCTTCATGAAGACTTTGGCTATTGAGGAGGTAGTATAGGATGACTGCATAGGAGAAAAATGCACTACCTTATTCAACTTATCAACTATGACCATGATTATGTCATGTCTTTGATGAATGACTAATAGTCCCATAATAAAATCCATATATATTATATCCCATTTCCATCTGGGGATTAAGTGTGGTTGAAGGAGGCCCATTGGGTGAGGATGCTCAACCTTAACCCTCTGACATTCCAAGCACCTAGCCACAAAATCTTCTATATCTCTCCTCATACTCAACCAAAAGTATATATGTCATAAGTTTGTATGCATTTTCTTAACCCCTAGATGGGTTGAATAAGGAGCACGATGAGCTTCTGTCAAGATGATCTTCCTAAGGTCTCCTGAAAGTGGTACATAAATTTGGCCTTATTGTCTTAATATCCCATCTAATTCTAAAGAGTATCCCAAGAATCTTCCTTCTAAGTCTCATCCTAATTCTATTACCACCCCTACTTCTTGATACCAAGTATCTCAAGGGAGTGTCTGCAAAATCTGACTTCTCAAGCTGATAGTAAGAGCGATAGATGATAGTTCATGTCTCCTTCTACTTAAAGCATATGCTACCACATTCTCTTTTCCCTAAATATACCTGACCTCAACATCATACTCACATAAAAATTCCATCTGACTGCATTGTCTAGTGTTAAGATTTGGCTGTGTGAATATGTACTAAAGACTTTGGTGGTCTATGTAATTCAAACCGATGCACTAACAAGAAGTGCCTCCATTGATTCAGGGCATGAACTACTATTGCCAACTCCAAATCATGTGTAGGGTAGTTAAGTTCATGGTCTTTAATTTTCCTAGACTCATAAGCAATAACCCTTCCTTCTTGCATTAGTACTGCTCCTATGCCTTCCAAGGAGGCGTCCATGCAAAATAAAAAGTTTTTTGTGGGGTCGGGTACAACCAAAATCAGGGTACTAGTTAAATTTTCTTTTAAGCTTTGAAAATATTTTGCGCATTTCTCATTCCAAATGAACTTCTTTCCTTTTCTTTGCAAGGAAGTGATGGGATGACATAATCTGGAGAATCCCTTGATGAAGCACCTGTAGCAACCAGCTAAACCCATCAAACTATGAACTTCAAAGACATTGGTGGGTTTTTTCCATTCTACTATGGATTTTATCTTTGTGGGGTCAATTTCTATTCCTTCCCCTAAGATAACATGGCCAAGATACTTAACTTCTATTTGTAAAAATTAACACTTATCCAGTTTGGAAAACAACTAATTTTCTCAAAAGCATTTTAACACTTGTCAAAGATGTTGTTCGTGCTCTTCCACCTATTTAGAGTATACCAATATATCATCAAAAAATATTATCACAAACATATCCAAAAAATCCTAAATACTCCATTCATAAGGCTCATGAATACTGAAGGTGCATTCGTGAGACCGAAAGGTACTACGATAAATTCATAATGACCATACCGATTACGAAAGGCTATTTGATGGATGTCGGCTTCATGGACCCTTAACTAATGATAGCTTGAATTAAGATCAATCTTAGAAAATACCTTTTCCCCTTTCATTTGATCAAACAAATCATCAATACGCAGTAGAGGGTACCAATTCTTAATGGTTACCTTATTGAGCTAACGATAGTCGATACATAACCTAAGAGAGGCATCCTTTTTCTTCAGAAAAATAACTAGAGCTCCCCAGGGTGACACGCTTGGTCTGATAAAGCCCTTTTTCCAAAATTTCTTCTAACTGCACTTTTAACTCACTTAGCTCCTAGGTTGTCATGCGATAAGGGGCCTTGGAGATGGGTTTTTCTCCTGACACCAAATCTATGTGGAAATATATCTCTTTTGGGAGGCATCCTTGGAATTTATGTTGGATAAACATTAGAAAACTCTTGAAGTAGTGGGTAATCGAGCATTATTTCTTTACCTTCTCTTTCAACAAGATCATTTACTAAGTCTACAAGGAGATAACATCCATTTCGCATGCATTTCTTGTGTTGCATTATTGATATCATCCGAAGTAATATAGGACATTGGATCCCAACTATAGTTTTATTCTCACCCAAATCATCTAAGCAATGAATGTTCTTGTTTCTACATTCTAATCCGGCCTCATGAGCTTCTAATCAATCCATCCCTAAGACAACTTCATAAGAACCAAGGGTAATCACTCGAAGATCTAACTTGGTAGATAAGGGTCCTAATCCCAAGTCACAATTTCAGACACACAAGTTTGTGGTCATCTTAGCCCTAGAGGCTAGTTCTTCCTACCACTCAACTCCATGCGCTTGAGTTGCTAGCTCGCATTTCTATACTAATGAAGGAGATATAAAGGAATTAGTTGCTCCTAAATCAAATACTATAGAAATAGATTTACCCTTTAACGAACTTGTAGTCTCAATGATTGTTCTTTGGTGGTTAGTTTGTCTTTGTTCAATTGCACGAAAAACCCTATGGGACGAACCAAAATCTTGTACAGTTGGTTCTAAGGCTTCATGATTATGATTATTGGTGAAGTTGGTGTGCTGAGGACAATAGACTACAATATGTCCCTACTTCCCACAGAAAAAACACCCAATGTTCCTTACAAAATTCTTTGTAGGAGGTACACTAGACTATTGATAACCCCCTTTATTGAAATGTTCCAAATTATGGTATGGTTGAGGAGTGAACCTTTGCTGGGTACGATTATTATTACGGTTATGTGGGTGTTAAAACTTACCATTGCATTGGTTGTTGTTTTGAAATTTCTTTTTGTGGGAGTTTTGTCCCCCTTTAAAAGATTATGGTTGGTTCTTGGAGCTAGAAGTCCCTTGGTCATAGTTTCCTTTAGAACCTATTCCAACATTATATGCCTAACTACCAAAATATCTATAATACCCCAAAAATGGGCTATAGGTTCATTAATCTCTTATATCGATATATCGAATAAAATCGACATCAAAGTCCTAACCAAAGGCACATTTGAACATCATCAAATCCTAATTGATTATCATAAATCTTGCATTGGGGAATATTCCTAGTAATATTCCTAATTATCCTAATTATCTTTAATTTAATGATTATTTGGCAATAAATCCTATTTATCCTAAAGTTTGATTAATTGAATATTCTCAATATTTAATTAATTAGATTTAATTCTGCCACTTAATTGTTTAATTGAAGTCAATTTTATTTATTCCTAAATTGTATTATTTAATTTGACAATAAATCTAAAATCTTATGAATAATTGATTAAATTCTTATTTAATTAATTAAAGCAAGTTGTCAAATTTTAATAATATTGTTTTTGAATAAAGGTTTGAAAAATAATTGATTAACCCATAAATCAATTGTTTTATTTTTCAAAATCAATTAAGTTGGAAATAAATCACTTTATTATTAAATTAATTCATAAATAAAACATGCACAATCAAGAAAAGCAGAATACTATCAATTATCAATTAAAGCTAAACTCTATTTTGAGTTGAACTCTGCTTTTGCATGTTTTTGTGAGTTAATTATCCTTTATTTAAAAATAACTCAAAAATCAACCTGAGTTATTTGAGTGATTTATGGCTTTTTTTCATGCACCTCCAAAGCCCTAGATTTCTATAAATTAAGGCCTCGGCTCTTCATAATTCATCTCATAATTTTGCGAGCTTACTCTGCCAAAATTGTCGACGAATTGCACAACCATTTTGAAGAATTGGAATTTGGAGAATCAAAGCTTATTGCAAATCAAGGCTATTGTGAGATCAATTTGGTTTTTACATTCATTTAGATTCATTTTCATATCATTATTGGATCAATTTCATATCAGTTCATTCTAGATTAGATTCATATCAAGTTTTCATACATATTTGCATAGAAAAACCAAAAATATAGATTAAATTGCATTGATTCATATCTAGATTTTGCATTCAAATACTTCGTTTAGGTGTCATCAAGGTCACTGATCTCGGTCCAATCTGAGAATACATACTCGCATCTATTAGAAGGCAATAAATCACTTGGTTAGTTTAGTTTTTCATTTATTGCACGATTTCAATTTTAGCTAACCTCTAATGTTTTACTGAAGTGTTGTGTCTACAAATCAGGTACAAAATTCACACACACATTTCTAGCGCCCACCGTGGGGCCCTGAAATAGGTTTCCCTTCATTTCTATCAATTTTCTGTCTTTTGAGGTTAAGGGTTTCAAGGGTCCTGGTATACTCTGCAAGACGTTATTTTTTGTCAGAAACTCGTATCAAAATTGTTCGTACACTGTGATTTTTAATTTTTTTCCATACAGTTTTCATACGAGTTTTGTCAGAAACTCGTATTAGGAGATACCCACTATCGTACGATAGTTGATTTGATCGAGGCTCGTATCATCAGAAAAACATTATCATTTGAAAGCCCAATTATTGTATGATCTGATACCCAGTGTCATACGAGTTTCTGGACTGTCGTTTGGGAGGTAACCCAGTGTTGTGCGAGTTTTTGGACTATCATCTGGGAGGTAACCCATTGTCATATGAGTTTCTATACCAATTTTTAATTGTCATTTCATTTTTCAGGGTAGTTTGTCAGATTTGGACTAACAGCTAATCTTAACAATTGAAATTCTTTGTTTTTTATTAACTCCTACTGGTTTTGATTGGGAAAAGCACAAGAATTTCTAAAAGAAGGTAAGAATCTACTAAGCGTGTTGCGAGGAATTCAGGTAATCTTTTTAGCTAATAAGACTTCAATTTTGGATCTAAAATGAACATCTCATGTGTCTAGCTTGAGTGACTTTTATTGCTTTCCTATCACAGACTTCATTTGGGCTATAAAAATGAACATAGTTTGCTTTCAGCATCTTTGTTACACATAGTAATTAGGCCCCATGAACACTATTTGTGGATCTTGAGAGAGTGGGTTTCAGCGAAACTCTTCTTAATGAAGGATCCCTTTTAGGTGGGGAGGATACTTTGAGAGTCTCATGTTCTACTAGATTTGCATGTCCTCAACTTTTGATTAATACATTCTCTCTCCGGAGAGGTTGATAGATCATGAGGGGTTGACATCATAGATCTTTATGAGGTAATCTTAGTCTTAGCGTGTCGGATTTATCTATCTGCTTTGTCTTGGTTAAAAGTGAAAAGGCTAGGGGATTATGCTCTACTTCCTTTTTGGATAGTACCAGAAACCCAAATCCTTGAATCTGGAACCAGTCTCCATGTGGTATATTTTCTGAGTCACCTTTAGAGAGGGTTAACCATAGTGGAAATTCCCTTAATTGGGTCAACCACGTTGACGGAACCTCAAGTGGTAATAGCCATTTTTGCCATGGTAGTGACAGTCGCTATATAAATGTCCTTGTGGAAGAAATCTTCACAGGTGTGGTTCATTGTTGGATTGTTAGATCTCCCTAGTAGCTCCTGATTGATTAAATTCTTAGACTGTGTTAAAACCCTAGTGCGTCAGGATTGGAGTTCACCCCTTTGGATCATAAAAGTTGTAGAGTTAGACCATTACTAAAAATCATAGTGAGGCCAAATTTTCATTTTTAGGAATATGTGTGTTATTGCAAAACTTTTTTGAACATACACAATTAGCACTCTCAAATATTAGCACAATTCAGTCACTTGATTGTTCATGCGCAAGGTTGCTTTTTCCCTTGTTCATTGTTTTCAGACGTGCTTGAAATCACTTGCTTGCTATTTTGCGTGCTTGCTTATCTATCTGGTTACTAAAAATGAACAAATCTGGTCTACTCTTCAAATCTAGACAATACCATTTGCAAACAATCCAAAACTAAAAACCCTAAATTTGCAAAATTTGAAGTGAAATTCCTTTCTGGAGTCAAAAGTCATCTCAGGAGGTCAAAAAGTCATATGAGTTTTTATCAAATGTCGTTTCATTACTACCCAACTATCATATGATAAAGAACCCAGTGTCGTACGAGTCTTTCTGCCAGTCAAATTCAAAAAGTCAGATCCTGCTAGCAACTGTCATACGAGATTTTCAATTGTCATTTCATAGCATACCCACTGTCGTACGAGTCTGCAGAGTGTCATTTGGAAATTTTTTGAAAAGTTGTCAGAAAATTGTCAGAATTGCTAGATACTTAGCTTTTTCAACCTATTTCCAAAATCTGTCGAACAAATCACTGTGTCAGGAACAGAGCAATAGCTATTGAGAATCCTATCATTTTCTAAAAGTAGCCTTTTGAATCTAATTCAGCCTTTTGTTTAATCGATTTGAGTCATTTTCATCTTGTGTCAAAACCTTGTCAGATCTATCAATCTTCTATCAAATCTTCAAAAATAGACTAAGTGTTGTGAACTCATGTCCGCTATCTTTTGGGCAATCTACCCATACATCCAGGGCATAGTATCCTTCACCCACATCTAATCGAATCTTCAAACTAATCATAATCTTGACAAGGTTGCGTCATCTAATTTTCTTGCATCAAATCATTCTTCAGTTGTCTTCATCCTATTCTCTTCGCTTCACCTAAGGTTAATGGTGGAAACCAGAGCTTCCTCACACAAGAAATCAGGAGAGACATCTCAGACCTTACCTTTGACTAATATCCAGGGTCCAACTCTTGAGCAACTCATCAATTCTGGTCTTTACGAGGATGATGGTCTTGGCAACTTTCGATTGAAAACTAGTTACATACCTCCTCCATCAACCCACGGAGGTAATCAACAAACTCCTCCTCGATCTATCTTAGGGAGTCCCAAAACTCCTACCATGTCTCAAGAAGGGACGAATCATGGATCTCAAAGAACTCAATCTCAACATGGAGCAGATCAGAAACCCACACCTGAACAAATTGATCGATATCAAAATGACGATGAATTCAAGAAAATGATGAAGCATTTCTTGAAAGAAGATAGAGAGGCATACTTTTTACAATTAGCTCATCAAGGAGCTAAACTTCCTCCCAACTTTAATGTTGAAGATATCATTACACATGAGTAAGAAACTCCACTCACAGCTATGATGAAACAAATGCATGTCATGCAAGTCAAACTTAACAACCTTGAAAAAGAAAAGGAACCCAAGGAGTTCTCCATGGAGGCTCTATGTCCTTTTCCATTTGACAAAGACTTGTACATGCCACCATTCCTGAAAAGAGTGGAGATACCTAAGTATGATAAATATGATGGACACTCTAACCCTCAAGATCATGTCAAAAAATTTTGTACACAATCTATGGAGTTCATGCACGAACCAACCTATCTGATGTGTCTCTTCCCTCGATCTCTAGGGGGAGCAGCCATCCACTGGTTCTCTAGATTGCCTTCTACTATCAAAACTTTTGAGGAGTTGATCAAATTGTTTTATCAGCAATACTCCTACAATATTCAACATCTAGTCACCATGATTGATATCTATAATCTCAAGCAATATCTAGGGGAACCATTCCTAACATTCCTCAAGAGGTGGCGAAAGAAGTTCTCTCTATATGCTAGACCAATTCCCGAAATGGAGAAAATCAAAATCTTTATCAATAACCTTGTTCTAGAGATCAACTACCCATTACAAATGCAAGATCATACATCTTTTGACAAAATGGTAGATAATGCAATCAAGATTGAGAAAGTACTTGTCAAGAAAGGAGATATCACACTTCAAAAGGACAAATATGAATCTGGATCTAGTTCCAAAGATAAGAACAAAAATTGGAACAAGAACAAAGGCATCATCACAGATGGCATTGTTGACACTATCTATGCCCCATCAAAGGCACCAGCCTACAACCTAACTCTTAGTTCCCAAGCCATTAAAGCTTCAGAACAAAAGTCATCTGAACCATTCTAAAAGAAGCCAGAATACAAATCTTGGGATAAAAAGTGAAAGTTCACTCCACTTGGAGAATCTTTAGAATCAGCTATGAGAACTCTACTAGCTGATAACATCATCTCTTTGCCAGCAATTTGACAATCTGATCCAGACCCTAAGCCACATTGGTGGAAAGAAAATGAATTATGTGATTTCCATCGAGGTAAAGGTCACAAAACTAATAACTGCTTACGGTTGAAACACACCATTCAAGATCTGATCGATAGGGGAGACATCACAATTGACAATCCTAAGAGCAATAACGATCATATGGCATTTACACAACCATTTCCACAACATGGTCAAGGAGTTTCAACTTCTCAACCTAATATGGGGGAAAAATTCAATTATGCCTACCCTGGAAATAATGTTGTCATCAATATGGTTGAACCATGTCTCTCTGAAAGTTGCAATGCCATCACAATTGTACGAAGAGAAAGAGAGCATTCCTCAGCTAATGCAGTTACTCAATCACAAGCTCAGGCACATCTCAAAGGACAAATCCCAAATTCATCTAATGTCCCTAAGATACCCTTCAATCTTTCATCTGCTTCCAAATAGAAGGTTGCTTCCAAATCTTCCAATCCAAAGGATACAAGGCCTACATCTTATAGCATTATTCAACAACTCTAGTACACTAATGCCAAAATCTCTATGTTTGAGTTGCTTCGAATATCCCCAGCTCACAGAGCCATACTAGACAATGCTTTGCTTGATTCCAATGTTCCTAATGACCTTGATTTAGACAGGTTCCAGACTATGGTTGGACATCTTACATATCTGCAATATATCTCCTTTTCAGAGGAAGATGACAACTCCTTGAGTCACCCACATAACCAGCCCTTGCATATAGAGGTCTTGATCTAGAACCATAGAGTCAAACGTGTGTTGATAGATGGGGGCGTTGGCCTAAACATTTGTTCTTACAGCTTGATCACACAATTGGGATTTTCAGAATTGGCTATTGATCCTCGAAAGAAGATAACCATAAAAGCCTATGATGAACAAGAAAGATCTTCTAAAGGCACCATGGTCTTACCCATCCAAGTGGGTCCAGTTATCAAAGATACCATCTGTCAAGTTCTTGATCTACCTTTGGCCTACAACATCCTCCTAGGGAGACCATGGATACATGAAATGCAAGCTATTCCTTCTACATACCATCAATGTTTGAAGTTTCCTTATGAATGAGTAGAGGTTACTATCCCCGCAGATCTAAATACAACTTGCAATACATTGAAAGAAAGTGATGATAAGCTTGTTCCCAATAACAGAGAATCTTCTACTGAACAACTAAATGTTGCTTCAACATCCAAAATGGAAGACATTGCTAAAGAGGTCAATATCAAAGAAAATGGGATGGGAGAATATATTATAGAGCCAGTCTTATCTTTGACATCTCTCCCTATCTCACCTAAGTCTTATGGACAATCTTTGAAATAGTCCAAGCCCGAACCTAAGGAACCTCTTGAAGCATATAAAAAGAATTTTGTGGCAGAACAAGTATCCAAGCAAAAGTTTGAAGAGGATGAAGCTATGCTATCATGGCTATACAAAGATGAATCTAAATCCCACAATGTTCAAACTAGCGACTCTACAGCACCACAAATCCCTTCTAAGTCATATGGTCCAGGAAATAAATTGATAGCTAAGATGGGATATCCAGGTCAAGGACCTCTAGGAGTCAGAGGAAAAGGTCTTGTGGCACCTATTTCACATATAGGTAGGGCAAATAAGAATACTGTTGGCCTAGGCTTTAAGAAGAAACCCTATCACCTCAAAGGAAATTGTTCTCATGTCATAGAACAACTTGCACCAGGAGAACCCCTTCTCAAGAAGGATGAAATAGAATCCTCAAATAGTGATTCAAACAGCTCAGAGCTCATCCCCTATGAACATTTTCCTCAAGAAATCAAAGACCTTCTTGAGGTAGAAGATGATCCAATCAGAAGAATCAACGTAGTAGAAACACAAGAACCTACTATAGAACAAGAGATAGTTGCAACACAAGAACTAGCTAATCTTGAAACTAATCAAGAGGATCAAGAAGAAGATGGTAGTTATTCTGAAACTGATTCCCATGAGTATGAATTCAAATCAGAAACTAAGGGTAACCCTTCTTAGGGTATTCACGCTGACTTTACTCATGTTCTAATATTTCCTAGAGATCCTGAATCAGAAGCTGAATCAAATGACTATGAATGGGGAGCCATTCCAGAGGAAGATGAGATTATTACAGAGAAACATGTTGATGTTATTCACCAATATGCACCTAATCCCAACGTAAGTTTAGAGGGAAATGATGAACCTATTGAGTCTGATCCACCTATGGCTGAATCAGATTCCCATAATGACATTGAGCCTATTCATGAATTGAATGTCTTAAATTGTAATATCACCTTTGAACTCGAGCGTCGGGTTAGGACCAATGATGATAGATCCATATCCGTAAACACTATCTCCCAATCTTTCCCCACTTTGACTATCCAATATCTAGAACTTATTAATCAAACCTTCCCAAATGACTATGCCCTTGCTTGCTACCTCAATGCAGTTGAGCCTATGAGTACTTCCATCAATGAACCAAGCGTTAGCATGATGAAGTCGAACATCAAGTATCTTAGTCAGAAAATAAGAATAAGAATTAAAAAAAAAGAGTTCTGAGGGTGAAAACCACTTTGTGGAAGTCTCAGAACCTACAAAAGTAAAAAGAAAAGATGTATCCGAAGGTGAAAACCTCTCTGAGGTGCCTAAAGATGAGATATTTGATGTCCTTCCAAGTCATTTATAGGACAGATCTCTAGTTCTAATTGAGCCCACTCAATCTATCAATTTGGGTACAACAGAGGAACCACAATTGGTACATGTAGCACAATCATTATCAGAAGAAGAGAAGCAAAAATTTACTACATTCCTAATAGAGAAAAAGATCAACTTTGCATGGAAATACTCAGATATGCCAGGGTTGGATTCTAATCTTATCATGCACCATTTATCTATAGCTCCTAATGTAAAACCTGTCAAGCAAAAATTGAGAAAGATGCATCCTCATGTTGCACTCTTGGTAAAAGCTGAATTAGAGAAGCTACTAAAAGCTGGGTTCATCTATGTTATAGACTATGCTGAATGGATCTCTAATATTGTACCTATTTCTAAACCAGATGGTTCAATCAGAGTGTGCACAGACTTTAGAGATGTGAATAGAGTGTGCCCTAAGGATTATTTTCCACTACCTAACATTGATATGATAGTGGACATGACTGCGGGTTTCAAGATGTATTCCTTAATGGATGGTTTCTTTAAATATAACCAAATAAAAATTGCTCCAGAGGATCAAGAGAAAATTGCTTTCACATGTGCATGGGGTACCTTCTGTTGGAATGTCATGCCATTTGGGCTTAAAAATGCTGGTGCTACATATCAAAGAGAAATGACATCTATTTTTCATGACATGATGCATCGAACTATGGAAGATTATGTTGATGATACTTTAGCAAAATCTATGATTAGAACTAAACATCTAAAGGACTTGAGCATGATCCTAGACAGAATGGAAAATTTTAGTCTCTGACTAAATCCTAAGAAGTGTGCTTTTGGTGTCACTTCTGGAAAGCTCTTAGGATACATAGTTTCAAAGAAGGGAATTGAAGTTGATCCAACTAAAGTCAAGGCTATAATGGAAATGCAACCTCCAAAGAATATTAGTCAAATGAGGACATTGCAAGGAAGAGTTCAATCTATCAGAAGATTCATATCACAACTAGCGGACATATCACAACCGTTTACAAAAACATTACATAAAGGTGTGACCTTTGCATGGAATGAAGAATGTGAGAACAACTTTAACCATATCAAGAAGTATCTATCAAATCCACCTATCTTGATGCCTCCTATTCATGGGAAGCCTTTGATCTTATATGTCTCCGCTACAGATACGTCACTAGGGGCATTGCTAGCACAACATGATGAGAACAAAAAGGAAAGAGCTATATACTATATCAGTATAACATTGGTCGCATATGAGAAGAACTATTCAATGATTGAGAAAGCTTGTCTAGTTGTGATCTTTGCATCACAGAAACTAAGACATTACATGTTAGCTCATACCACACATTTGGTAGCTAAGATTGATCCACTCAAGTACCTTCTAAGCAAAGCTGCCCTCACAAGTAGATTAGCTAAATGGGTCATGCTCTTAAGTGAATTTGACATTGAATATGTTGAGAGAAAAGCTATAAAAGGATAGGTTATTGTTGATCAATTAGCAGATGCACCTATGATTGATGATACACCAATGCGAATGGAATTTCTAGATTCCTCTATCATGACTCTTTCTTCTAGAGAATGGCAGTTATTCTTTGATGGCTCCTATACACAGAATGGATCTGGAGCAGGCATATTGTTCATAACTCCTCAAGGATACTCAATACCCAAAGCATTCAGATTAAAGTTTCCTTGCACAAACAATATTGTTGAATATGAAGCCCTTCTTAATGGCATGAAAATAGCAATTGAGTGGAGAGTGATAGAGATACACATTCATGGAGACTCACAACTTATTATCCATCAAGTCAATGATGTGTACCAAACTAAAGTTGAAAATCTCATTCCTTACAAGAAAATGGTAGATGATCTAAAGAAGTACTTCATATCTATCACATTTGAGCAAATACCTAGAATGGATAACAAGGCTGCCGATGCAATGGCAACATTATCTACTCTCTTACAGCAGCTCAAACATGAGCTACGTTATGAGTTCCTGGTGGAAGCACTATCTTATCCTGCATATGACTCCCCCAAAACCCACATGATCTGCACTGTTGTTGGTCATGATTCCTCCCGATACAAAAACCTTTTCTCCTATCTCCAAGACCAAATCATTCCCGATTCCTTTAACCGATTTGAGAAATGAAACCTTATTCACACTGCATCCTGATATGTCATCATTGGTAATGATCTGTACAAATGAGGTCTAGATGGTACGCTACTTAGATGTTTAGAATGGGAAGAGTCTCAATGTGCACTGGAAGAAGTCCATGAAGGTATATGTGGGTCACACTTGAATGGTTTAACACTAGCTCAAAAACTTATTAGGGCAGGGTACTATTGGCCTGATATGGAAAAAGAGGCTATCAAATTTGCTAAAAATTGTCAAAAGTGTCAAGTTCATGGCAACTTGATTCATGCTCCAGGGAGAGATCTAATTCCCTTTACTACACAATGGCCTTTTCAACAATGGGCATTTGATCTTATAGGGTCCATTCATCCTCATTCTTCTAATGGACATACCCATATAATCACAGCTACAGATTATTTTACAAAATGGGTAGAAGCAGTCCCTTTGACACAAGCAATTGGAAAGCTAATATCTATGTTCATATTGAACTATATCATATGCAGATATGGGATACCTCATTCCATAATCATAGATAATGGTGGACAATTTAAGAACAAAGACCTAGATGATCTATGTGCCAAAATTCAAGATAGCACAACATTGGTCTTCTATCTACTATCCTCAAGGGAATGGACAAGCAAAGGCTTCTAATAAGAATCTATTGAAAATCTTGCACCGTACAGTTAATAAAATAGAAAGAGACTGCCATCTCATGATGAATCCAGCTCTTTGGGCCTACAGAACAAGTATCAGAATGCCTACTGGGGCTACACCCTTCACTTTAGTTTATGGGTCTGAAGCGGTATTGCCTATTGAGGTTGAAATCTCATCACTAAGAATCAGAATGCATTGTCTAGTAACTGATGATGACTACAGAGTGTCTAGGTTGCAAGAACTTGAACTACTAGATGAGCATAGACAAGCATCGTATGATCATCTCATAGTATATCAGAAGAGGATGTCTAGAGGTTACAACAAGAAAGTCAGACACAGAGAATTTCAGGTTGGTGATCTAGTCTTGAGAGAGAATCCAAAAAATCAATCACATTGAGAACACAAGGGGAAGTTTGAACCCAACTAGCCGGGTTCCTTTGTAATCACTGCTACTTTTGGCTCTGGTGCCTATCAACTCTCAATGACTGAAGGAGAATAGCTCCGAGAACCAATCAATGTTCTCCATCTGAAGAAATTCTATGCCTAAGGCATTCAGTCTATGGTAAAATGTCCTGAAAAAATCTTTAAAATTGGGAAAAGTCCTTAAAAAAATGAACATATTGGTGAAAACCTAGTAATAGGCACCTTGATGATTCACAAAAAAAAGTAAAAAATATCAAAAATACAAAAAAATTGAAAAGATGCAAAATACAAAAAAATGAGAAAAAGGAAAAGTGCCTTGGTGAAAACCTAGAAACAGGCGCCTTGGTAGCAAAAATAGAATCTCTGCCAAGATGGTGAAAACCTGGCAAACGGGTGCCACTTGTCTCAAAATTATCCATCTATTAGCACAATCTTGGTCTTTCGCAACTTTCAGTCTTGCTTTAGTTTGTACATATCTCCCGGTTTGTTTCTACATTCTTGTTTTCAATAAGTCGATCTGTACACCAATCGGTTCAAGCGTCTGTATCCTATCAATGTTCAAACTTGGGGGCAATCAAAGTCATATCCTATGGCCTCCAATGTATCTTAGACGTATCATATCTAGTCAGAGTCCTTTGAAGCTTCATCCAAGTCAATCAGTCAGTCTTGTCTCCAGAAAGGATTTTGCATCTACAACAACGCAATCAAACATCAAACACAAACTAAAAATAATCTATGCTTTTTACATGCTTTTATCTCCTTGTATGCTTACTGATTCGCATTGAGATTTTTGCATATTGTGTCTCTTTGAGCTCTTCAATGATATCCTTTGTAGGATTTAGAGAGTGATGACCGGGGGCATAATCTTTTCTTTGTCTTCTTCTTGTATGTGAAAATATAACTTTAGAAATTTTGAATTGAAATGGTGTCCATCTGTAAGAGACTCTATCTCGAATTGGATGGCCATGCGTACCTTGACCATTGATACCCGAAAAATTCAAGGAAGTTTGATCTAACTATTTTGAGTGAGTTCTTTCTCCTAATGTGAAATGTGATCTTACCTAAGGAGGTGAATGATAAAGGGTCACTACAGGTAATTCACATTGGATTTAGAATAATCTCTTGACTGGTTGATGTGTTTGTATGCAAGGCATATTCAGGTCATCACGACATTTATGTTTTGATGCTTATACAAATTGCTATATCAAAATGGACATGATATTCAGGTCATCTTGGCGTTTCTGCCTTGGTGCTTATATCTAATCCGACATTCCAAAAATAAAATCAATATTCATATGTCCATGGTTGCCTAATCAGTGGGTGTTGTATTGATTCCTGCGCATACAAATTGATATTCATATGTCTATGGTTTCATCACGAGTGGGCATTGTGTTGATTTATCCGGTTACCTAAAAATTCAATGATGAGAATAATCGACACATGATCAGTGACTAGGTCCTAGGTCTTAGGTTGCATTTCATTTTGCATGTCTCTTTGCATTTTGCATGTTTGCATGATCTCACAATGGTTGATTAAACAAACTTCAATGCTTAAACAATTCTTCAAATATCTCTTCAAATCTAACAAGAGTTGAATCTCACATGAAGGTTCCTCCATCGAAACAACAAGTAGAATCCTTTTTCGGGATCAAAATCAAAATCTAAGATCTTTCATATTATTAACTACTTGCATAATCAACCTTCAATCATCACAAGAAATCTATAATTCAACTTAACTGATTATCTTACATCAAACTATCAAAATTTCAACTTGGTCAACCATGGTCAACTCATGGTCACACCTAGTCAAACTTGGTCTCCAAGACCTCCAAATAATGTAGAACGTGTTCTCGAACGTGTATAACCACTTCTCAAATCAATTAACATGCTTTTAAACTCTTCAACGCTAACTTTTCTTGTCAGATTTCAATTTTAATCCCGAAGGGGGCATGGTATTGCACATCATTCAAAGTCTGTAATCTAAATTTTGAAATCATATCTTTCCTCAGTAATCAAGACAACAACCACGTCTAGTTACTGATTCATCAAAAATACCTCATCACTTGGGGCAAATCAATCATCACTTGGGGCATATCAGATTCATTGAGATCTATATCAATCTAGTATTCTCCTAATCTTGTGAATTGTATCAGTTTTTGCAACTATCGGTTCAATTGTGTTATTTCCTTGGTTCTTCAAAAACTAAAGGGTTTAGATGTGATACCAATGTGATTCAATATAAGGACAATCAGGTCTGGAATCGGTCACTCACTTCTTCACAATCATAAGGTTCGGAATCAGGCATTTTGACACTTTTTCGCAATCATCGGTTCATTGTTGTTATAGTTAACATTATCTTTGGTCATTCAGGACCTATTATCTTCATATCAACTTCAATCAGCTTCTGTCTCATATCAATTTCAATTTCAAACATCAGTTTCAACATCATACACAGACTATCTTTGAACCACTGCACTTCGCACAGTAATTCAAAGGGGGGCAAAATGTAATACCTCAAAAATGGGCTATAGGTTCATTAATCTCTTATATCGACATATCGAATGAAATCGACATCAAAGTCCTAACCAAAGGCACATTTGAACATCATCGAATCCTAATTGATTATCATAAATTCTGCATCGGGGAATATTCCTAGTAATATTCCTAATTATCCTAATTATCTTTAATTTAATGATTATTTGGCGATAAATCCTATTTATCCTAAAGTTTGATTAATTGAATATTCTCAATATTTAATTAATTAGATTTAATTCTGCCACTTAATTGTTTAATTGAAGTTAATTCTATTTATTCCTAAATTGTATTATTTAATTTGACAATAAATCTAAAATCCTATTAATAATTGATTAAATTCTTATTTAATTAATTAAAGCAAGTTGTCAAATTTTAATAATATTGTTTTTGAATAAAAGTTTGAAAAATAATTGATTAACCCATAAATCAATTGTTTTATTTTTCAAAATCAGTTAAGTTGGAAATAAATCACTTTATTATTAAATTAATTCATAAATAAAACATGCACAATCAAGAAAAGCAGACAACTATCAATTATCAATTAAAGCTAAACTCTATTTTGAGTTGAACTCTGCTTTTGCATGTTTTTGTGAGTTAATTATCCTTTATTTAAAAATAACTCAAAAATCAACCTGAGTTATTTGAGTGATTTATGGCTTTTTTTCATGCACCTCCAAAGCCCTAGATTTCTATAAATTAAGGCCTCAGCTCTTCATAATTCATCTCATAATTTTGCGAGCTTACTCTGCCAAAATTGTCTATGAATTGCACAACCATTTTGAAGAATTGGAATTTGGAGAATCAAAGCTTATTGTGAATCAAGGCTATTGTGAGATCAATTTGGTTTTTACATTCATTTAGATTCATTTTCATATCATTGTTGGATCAATTTCATATCAGTTCATTCTAGATTAGATTCATATCAAGTTTTCATTCATATTTGCATAGAAAAACCAAAAATATAGATTAAATTGCATTGATTCATATCTAGATTTTGCATTCAAATTCTTCGTTTAGGTGTCGTCAAGGTCACTGATCTCGGTCCAATCTGAGAATACATACTCGCATCTATTAGAAGGTAGTAAATCGCCTGGTTAGTTTAGTTTTTAATTTATTGCATGATTTCAATTTTAGCTAACCTCTAATGTTTTACTGAAGTGTTGTGTCTACAGATCAGGTACAAAATTCACACACATAATATCCACCCCGTCTCGACCTTACATTTTTCTCAACTAGAAAGGCTTTGGCTATAGCATCCCAGAGACTCTTGGGTTTGAAGACTGTCACTTCCCCTTGATATGTGGTCATTTAAACCTATAATAAAGTGTTACACAAGTATAGGGCCATGATCTTTGTATCCTGAGAAGGGTTTAAGTTCATAGAATTTTTGCTCATATTCTTCTATAGTCATGTTTTCTTGTTTAAGATGGTGAATTTTTTCTTCCCTACTTTTTCTCCAATGGTCATACATAAACTGATCCTTAAAAATTTCTAAGAATAATTCCCAAGAAACTATTTTAATGCTAACCTGAAGCGTTTCCTCTTCCATACACCACCAAGTTGAAGAAAATTTCCTTAAGTTCATGATGGCACATCTAGCTTTCACATTACTACTAAAGGGATGCATAGAAAAACATCTTTCAAGATAAAACAACTAGGTTTCTACTAAGGATCCCCCTTCATTACCATATAAGAGGCGTATCTTAACCCTAAGTAAGTCCATGTGAGAGGTATCCCTAGTTTCAATATTTAGTAGAGCCAGTCCTTCTCCTAGGGCTTATATCTTTATCCCTATCATTATGATGAAATTGGTTTGCTTGTTCATGATTCCCTTTGTTTTCAATGGTGTCTAGCATTTGCAAAAAAAATTGCATGAGTTGTCTCATTTGAGCCCCCTCAGATTCATTACTCTGACTCTCATTCCTATTGTTACCCTGATTTTTTCCTCCCTCATAATCCCCATGGGAACTTTCTTGTTGAGATCTAGATGAGGATCCTTGAACTCTTTTCTTAGCTCTTCTGTGGGTGATGGGAGGCATCCTAGAAGAGTGATATAACATAAGTGTAGGTATCTAGTTGATTTTTATGAAATGAGAAGGAGTGACTAAGTTAAATGTAAATAGACCCTAGAGTTCCCAATGTAGCAACCAGGGCTCTGATACCAAATGTAACGCCCCCGCCAGGGAACCCATAAGGAAAAGGCCTAGAGTACAAAGAAAAGAAACAATTTTTTTTTTAAATATCAATACTAACAAATACTTTGATAATCATGAATATGAATGTGTCCTTAAAAGTTCCCTCAACATTTGTTACTAATATTAAAACTATTGATTCAATTATTCAACTTATGAACTCATTTTCTTACCTACTTTACTTAACATTTAGCTTTTAGAAAAGAGATGGTAAGGAGTAACATATTACTTCTTTCATAAGCTTAAGTACATTTATCACTTCATCTTTTAGTTTCTTTCTTAATTAACCATTTCCTACACATAATTCATTTGTGTTTATCAGAACATAAATAAACTTTGCAATTTAGGAATCTTTAATTTTCAATTACATTTCAAGATTCATAAGAGAGATAGGGTATAAATTACATAAATATAATCCTTTATTACAATATTTTGATTTACCAATAAACATTCCCTTTTGATATTTCTAAAACTACCCTTCCCAATTACAGAGCTTTATTTTCTTCAATTCCCATTACAATTGCATCAAAATTCCCAAAAGGCTTACAATAGATAATCACATTTTTAATTACAATAGATAGAAGTACATGATACAAAAGTAGAAATCAGCATCACCACCTGAACTTGAAACAAAGCCTAATCACGCACCACGAACAACACCTCAAAAAAGATGTTCCACCCAACCATGTGGAACTATGAAGTTTTTCCCTCTGTGCTAGGAGATAGAACCAAGATACTCACAGGGTCTAAGGCAATCTAAGGATAATGAAACCATTCACCCAAAAAACCAAAAGACTAAAGGTAAAAAATATAACAAAATACCACCACGCTACAACACAAAGGTAAGGGTTCCAGAATACCATCTAGGTGAGTGTCATCACACAGCCTATGTATTGGGATCCACCCTGGCAACCATGTAACCCCGGTCCCATTTTCAAATTAAGTATCTACCCTAGTAGTTACTCATGGTCCTAGTACTCCAACAGGTCTATGCAGACTATAGCATTGCTTATCTTTTATTATCTTTTAGGACCCCCCCCCCCCCCCCAAAGTTCATTTTATGGTTATCACTTGATTAAGAACCCACCCATAGGATTTCCTAGCGGCCACTTTGGGCCCTGAAACCTATGGTGAGCTACTCACTAGGGTGCCTAGTTTCCCTACCCAAAATATGTCACTAGGGAACTTAAAACCACTTCAACGAACCCATTTCATAGGTTTAAGAAACTCTCCTATGTACTCAGACCCTCAAGATGAGTCCAAACCCTAACCATATACAGAATAAGAGTAAGAACAATGGATATCAATCACAAGACACCTTAATGGCAATTTTATGGTGTCTCATGCAATACAATGAAAAATCAGAGAGTTAAAAAGATGCATACGGGGATCAAGACACAAAACCGAGAGATGCAAACCAAAACCCATATCATAAAGTGCCAAAAATTGAACCTTGTAACCCATGAAGCCCGTACGAGTAGTATCATAGCCTAGTGTGAGTATTCTCATAGGCTAGTGCAATTATTCAGGACTAGGTATCCTAACTCGTATGAGATTCTACTTAAAACTCCCAAAATCATTTCCAGATTGATTTTACGGCCAAAATTGAGCATGATGAGGGTTCTAGGAAGGTTTTATGAGATAGAACCAGTTGAGGTATCCCATTACCACATTTATATCCACCCTCCAACTCATATCAACCCTCCATCCAATAAAAAACTAAATCTATGTAAAAAATAATGAAACATTAACACAAAAACTACATAAAGGTTTACAGAAAGGAAAGTACTTGCAGGACTTCCTAAACCTTCCTAAAACATGAATAGATATAGGAATGAACTCCCTCACAACTATAATTCCAACAAAAAAGCATCCTAGATAGGAATTTAAAAGAGTAAATCCACCAGCTATCCACCATGTTTCCAGATTATCCCAATTAACTCAACCAAACACACTTCTAACATCCATTTCCTAATTAATCATCTCAATTAAACAAAATATATAGTACAAAAAAATGAATATCATACTTTAAAACACACACACAAACACACATTTGTAGACATTAAGGTTTCTTCCTCTTTCCATATCCTACCTGGATTCCTACGGAGAAAACCCTTTAACTTTGAGCAATCCTCAGCTCTCCTCCTTCCCGTATGATCCAACACCTTTCTTCCAAGTTTCAAGATGATGATTATCCTCACTAGAAACACCCTCTACTCCCTCTAAGATCAAAACACCTCCTTCCTCATAGAGATTTTCCTAACTCAAAATGATATCCTCTTTCTAAAATTCTTCTCCAAATCCAATCTCCTATATCCAAATTTCTCCCAATTAAAATAGTCAGCCATATGGTTGGAGGATTTGATTTATGGGAAGCAATTTCTCCAACTACTATATTTGGTTCACAAAATTAAATAATCTTGTACATTCTCATGAACCTTAATTAAAGGTTTTAATTTTAATTAGCTTATTTCACTTTACCAAGATAATAAATATGTTAAAGGTAAATAGGATTACCAAATAACTCATATACCCCAATGGTAAACTAGCTAGACCAACTCCTAGGAGGTCTTGTGTTCAAAACTCCAAGACAAGCTAGTTTTGTTAATTAAGTTATTTATTTATTTTATTCTATAAATACATTATTTATTTTACAATCATATATTCACATAAAATTACATTCACACATACAAGTATACATGTGTGTGTGTGTGTGTGTGTGTGTACATCCAAATTTATATTTATCTAGGAGAACAAAAGATTGAGAAACATAATACAAAGCATACATATTGGAACAATGAGAATATAATCTACTAACAAAACATAAATCTCAAAATCAACAAAATAATAATACTTCCCAATCCCCCAAATAGGGTGACTTCCTAAGGACCTAAGTCAACAAGGGTTCCTTGAGATAATCTTGGCAATATCTCCACACAACAACGTTCAAGGATTTGAAGGCATGTTCAGACCTGTGTATCCAGGTGAAGTCGATGTCTGGTGATGAACCTACAACTGATTGAATATCTTGAGGAAGATTTTGATAGTGGATTGGATATTTGAAAGACAGTGATTGATGATCATCAAGATACAAATGTGTATGTAAGACATTAAATCAGTTAATGTATTGTCATTGATGTCAACTAGCTTTGACTATACTTATCATGATGGTTAGAAACATCTTAAGAAGGAAATAATGATGAAGGAATGAGGAATCTACATAAAGATGAGATGGATGATAAATATATGAATATGGTATTCATTGAGTAACTTATTGATGAGTCTATGACATTATGTTATTTATTTGATTGTATTACATGAATCTATTATGGATTAAAAATCAAGAACGAATAATTTTATGTGGTCGGTAAATGAAGAATTCAGTATACACTGAGCAAGTGTAGTGTATACCGAGTACAATGTTAACCGAGCTAGTTATCACTGACGTATTATGGTATTGACCGAGTGAAATAAATAAATGGAACTTGTGACTTCTGACTAAAGATGATGAGTTGGATAATTGTTTATGATTTTGAGGTAAATGATAATGTTTGTTATGATGATCAAATGACTGACAAAATTCAAAGATGATCGGATGAAGGAGAATGAAATGTTTTATTGACACAACTTTCGAGGAAGGTTAAAGCGAAAAAATCAACGGTGAAGATTAAGAGCCAAAATCGATGGATGGAAATAAAATAGTTTATGGTGTCTATATAAAGAGACAAGAGATTCATTATTGAGTTTTCTATAGGAGATTTCACATGAAGAGATTGAATTCATGCAAGTCTAATCAAATTGGTTGAAGACAGAACTGAGCAATTCTGCAGACAACACCGAGCATCAGAGAAAGCAATTACCGAGCATAACAAAGTTGGAGGAAACAAAGAGATTGAATTGATTATTGAGCAAAGGTATTTTTGAGCTTAGAATAGATATAAAAATTTGCAAACAAAGTTGTATTTGAATCAGATCATTACTGTATTAGTTTAACCATTGCTATAGATAAATCTCTTAATCAAGTGGGACTTAACAGTTTTTATATTTTAATATGACATTCAATGAATTTTGATATTTTTCTTTTTGACCCCATAGTAAATGTTTGGTCAAGGGAGAACTATTAGTGATAAATCCTCTAACCAAGTCACACCTCACAGTGTATTTTGTAACCTTTAACTAACAGGGTTGGCTCTTAATCGAGCTCACTTCAGAAGAGTGAAATATTTTGGGTTATCGGTCCTAGGTGGTTTTTCCCTTAACAGGATTTCCACATTAAAAATCTATGTGTTATATTTGTATGGATGTGTTGAATTTTTATTTTACTTTATACATTACTATAACTGGATTGATTGGTAAACACAATATTTAATTTACTGGTAATCGATATATGAAGAAAAAGGCACATTTGATATTTTACCAAGTTGATTAATTTGTTTGAAAAATTTTGTTATATACATATGGGAGTATTTGGGACTGTAGGATAACTAGACTTAATTGATTCACCCCCCCTCTTAGTTATTTAACAATTGGTATCAGAGCATTGAGTGCTTGAAAGAAAAGTTTGAAGGACTTAAGCTAAATATTAGAAGATGTATAAGAGAGAGGTACCAAAGCTTAACAAAGAAAACTTCTTGACATGGCAAAGCATGATGAAACTATATCTATCAGGGATTGGTGAGTCTACAACATACTACTTGGAAAATGAGTTCATCTTACCCTCGGGACCTTTGACTGTTGATCAATTGAGATAAAAACATGAGAACAATGCTATGATGATAGAGCTTGCTTCTTCCTTATCAAATGCCTAATTTGAAGATGTCAAGACATGTACAACTTCCAAATAGATGTGGGATAATCTTACACTAGTTCATGGAGGAGATATGAATGTGCTAAGGGCTAAAGTTGAAAGTTGTAGAGGAAAGTTTGATGACATGAGAATGAACAAAGGAGAGAACATATCTCAGTATAGTAACCGAATCAAGGAGGTTGTGAATGCTATCCAAGGAGGAGGTGGAATTATTGATGAAGACACTGTTGTAAGTAAAATTCTCATAATCTTGTTACCTGCTTATGCTATTAGAGTCTTTGCAATTCATGAAATGAGAGCAGCTCCTGGAAATAATGTTACACTTGATAGTCTAATCGGTAGGCTGACTGCATTTGAGTTGAATAACTTTGACAATAGTATTGTTCCTACTGTTGAATATGCATTTATTTCATCTCTAAAAATTCATAAATCAAGCAGCAAACATATGATAAGAAATGATAGTGATAGTGAAAGTGATGAGGATGAACTTGAAGCATTAATGGCTAGAAGATTTCAAAAAGGTAAGGGATAATATAAAGGAAAACTACCTTTGGTATGTTTTAATTGTAAAGAGATTGGCCATATTGCTGCTAGATATCCTAACAGTAAAGAAGATGAGAAAACCAATGAGAGATCTAATGAAAGAAAGTATGACAAAAGAGATAACCAAGAACACAGAGGCAACTGACAATATGACAAAAGAAGTAGCCAAGATTACAAAGACAAGGGAAAGAAGGCATGTTACCTTCTTGAAGATGATGATGATGATATCGACACCAACACGGACACTGACACTCATGAAGACATTGAGGTGGTATTTGTGTATTTGAAAGAAGATTCAGAAGAAGAAGAAGAAAGGTATGTAGAAAAAACACTTGTTTCTAAAGTTAGCAAGAATGATACTTGGATTATTGATAGTGGTTGTACACATCATATGACTGGTGATGAAGAGAAATTTGAATACCTTAAACATTATAATGGTATATCTGTTAAGATGGGAAATGACACACCTTGTCTAGTAAAAGGAAAAGGATCTATACTACTGAACAATAAGATCATATGTGAGAATGCATATTGGGTGAAAGGAATTAATTATAATTTGTTGAGTGTAGCACACCTAAATAACATAGGTCATCGAGTTGAATTTGAGAATAGAAAGGTGAAAATATATGATGAAATTGTAAAGTTGGTCAGAACTAGTGAACAATCTAAAGGTAATCTATTTTATCTTGACAATGTTGAAACTTCTTTTTTATTGGCTAAAAATGAAGACTTGTGGTTGTGGCACAAAAGGTTATGTCATGTGAATTTTGACAACATGGTTAAAATCAATAAGAAAATGAGAGTTAGAGGTTTACCGGGCATATCTAAACCAAACCATGTTATGTGGAAACAATGTTAAATGGGAAAAATGTCAAAATCTAGTTTTAAGAGCAAAACTTTTTCATCTAATGTTATCTTGGAGTTGGTTCATACTGACTTGTGTGGTCCTATGAGAACTCAGATTTATTATGGAGATATATACGTTATCTTATTTGTTGATGACTTCTCTAGAATGATGATTGTCATGTTCTTGAAAGAAAAATTTGAATCTTTTAAGATGTTTAAATGGTATAAAGAAAAAGTGGAAAAAGAAGGTGGTAAAGAACTAAAATGCTTAAGATCAGATAGAGGTGGTGAATTTATTTATGATGAGTTCACTAATTTTTGTAATGAGCATGAAATTAAAAAGCAGGTTTCTGCACTGAGGACACCCTAGCAGAATGAGATTGCTGAAAGGAGAAATAGATCTATTGTGGATTGTGCTAGAACACTAATGATTGAAAAAGATGTGGCATAGGTATACTAGAGACAAGTTGTTAAAACTGTTGTATACACATTGAACCGAGTTCAACTAAAGAAAGATTTAAACAAAAAACCTTATGAATTGTGGTATGGTTACACACCTAATGTAAGTTATTTCAGAATATTTGGAAGTAGATGTTACATTCTGAAAGATGATAGAAATGGGAAATTTGGTTCAAAAGGTGATGAAGGAATATTTTTAGGATATTCTACTAAGAGAAAATCTTACAAATGTTTGAATAAGGCTACTAACAAGATGATTGAAAGTGAAAATGTGAGATTTGATGAATTTACTAAGAAGAATGATGAAGAAAGTAAAAGAGAACCAGAAGACTATGGTAGATTTTTTTACATTGAGGAACCTTACACTCTACCCAAGCAACAACCTACTGTTATTGAGCAACAGAATAATACTACTGAGCATTGGACTGTACAGACTGATAATCAACAAGCTATTACCAATGAAGATCATGATCATGATCATGCACCAAGTGAAGAACACAATGAAGAACAAAGAACTGAACCTGTACTTGCAAAATATGTAAGGAGACATCATCCACAAAATCATATTATTGGAAATAAGAAAGTTGACATGATGACCCGAAGTAAGTTGAGAGACAAAACATGCTTAGTATATAAATTTAAACCTAAAACTATTAGAGATGCACTTTAAAATGATGAATGAATGAAGGCCATGAATGAAAAAATTGAGCAGATACAAAAAAACAAAACATGCACATTGGTACCAAGACTGAAGGACAAGAATGTAATTAGAACCAAATGGATATTCAAAAAAAAATTGAATGAAAATGGATATGTCACTAGGAATAAGGCAAGACTGGTATGCAAAGGGTATGCACAAGAAGAAGGTATTGATTATGGTGAGAGTTTTGTACCCGTTGCTAGACTTGAAGGAGTTAGAATATTTCTTGCATATGTTGCTTACAAAGGATTCAAATTTTATTAGATGGATGTTAAATCTTCATTTCTGAATGGGATACTTGAGGAAGAGGTATACATTGAACAACCTGAAGGTTTTGTTGATCCTAATAAGAGGAATATGGTATGTAAGTTGCATAAAGCATTATATGGACTAAAATAAGGACCAAGAGCATGGTATGAAAGACTGCACTCCTATCTTATCAGTATTGGATTTTTTAGAATAAGTGACAACAAAAATTTGTATTTGAAATGTGAAAGTGATGACAAGATTCTTATTGCTGAAATTTTTGTTGATGATATCATATTTGGAGGACATGATAGCTTATGCAAATCATTTACTGATGAAATGAGAAAAGAATTTGAAATTTCAATATTTGGCGAGATCAATTTTTTTCTTGGCTTACAAATTTTACAATAGAATGAAGGCATATACATTACTCAAACAAAGTACATCAAAGAAGTATTAAAGACATTTGGTATGGTAGATTCAAAACCAGTCGGTATACCTATGGTCACTGGATGCAAATTGGAAAAGGATGACAAGTCAACTGAGGTAAATCGGACCTTGTATAGATCAATGATTGGTAAATTGATGTATGTGGTGCATAGTAGACCAGATATTGCACATGTGGTTGGAATTGTAGCAATATTTTCTGCTAATCCTAAAGAATCACATGTCACTAGTGTAAAAAGAATTTTGAGATACTTGAAGAACACTGAAAACTATGGTTTGTGGTACAAGAAAGAAGGCAATTTTGAACTGAAAGTTTATACATATGCGGATTGGGCTAGAAACATTGATGATAGAAAGAGAACTAGTAGTGGAGCATTCTTTTTGGGAGAAAGGTTAGTTACTTGGATAAGTTAGAAGCAAGGATGCATTTCTCAACCCACTGCAGAAGAAAAATATGTTGCTGCTAATTGTTCAAACATGGCATGGATAAAAAAACTTTTGGAAGGTATGAAGGAAGAGATCACTGACCCAATGATAATATATTGTGATAATACTAGTGCAATAAACATTTCTAAGAATTTGGTAATGCATGCAAAGACAAAGAATATATCTATAAAGTATCACTACTTGAGGGAACAACTACAAGAAAAGCAAGTAAAACTGGGGTATGTAAAATTCCAAAAGCAACTTGCTAATATATTTTTTAAACCTTTTCCTAAGGACACATTTGAGTACTTGAGGAGTAAAATAGGGGTCCATACCCTGTCTATCGGTCACTAAGGTGATCAAGAGGTTGCATCAACCTACACTTTATCAGAATATCAAATGATGTTGATGCATGTTGTTCACACTTTAGGTTTCCTAAAGTTGTGAAAACTGAAAGATGAAAAGACAACTGAAACTGCATATCGGTATATGCAAGGTACTAGATCTGAACCAAACACCAAAGATAATATTTTGGCTACTGAAGAGCTGTATATTTTATTTTTGGCATTGTTGTCAAAGGGAGAGAAGATTCAATGAAATATTTATCTAAAGGAAGAGAGAATATACACAAAGGGAGAGAAGATCAACTCTACAAGGAGAGACTGGATGGATAGTATTGATGATGTGTAGTGATTAAACATATTAAATGCACAAGCTAGGGAGAGCTTACCGAGTTACAACATTTGCATACAAAGTTGTAGAACAAATGTTTGGTATTCTACGACATATTTCACATTGTGTTTCCATCAATGCCAAAGGGAGAGATTGATGAACCTACAAATGATTGAATATCTCGAGGAAGAATTTGACAGTGGATTGGATATTTGAAAGACAATGGTTGATGATCACCGAGATACAAATGTGTATATAAGACATTAAATCAATTAATGCATTGTCATTGATGTCAACTAGCTTTGACTATAATTATCATGATGGTTGCAAACATCTTAAGAAGGAAATAATGATGAAGGAATGAGGAATCTACATAAAGATGAGATGGATGAGAAAAATATGGATATGGTATTCATTGAGTAACTTATTGATGAGTCTATGACATTATGTTAGTTATTTGATTGTATTACATGAATCTATTATGGATTGAAAATCAAGAATGAATAAGTTTATGTGGTTGAAAAAAGAATAATTCAATATACATCGAGCAAGTGTAGTGTATACCAAGTACAGTGTTAACCGAGCTAGTTATCACTGATGCATTATGGTATTGACCGAGAGAAAGAAATTAATGGAACTTATGATTGTCGACTAAAGATGATGAGTTAGCCAATTCTTTATGATTCTGAGGTGAATGATAATATTTGTTATGATGATAAAATGTCTGACAAAATTCAAAGATGATCAAATAAAGGAGAATTAAATGTGTTATTGACACAACTGCCGAGGAAGGTTAAAGTGGAAAAATCAACGGTGAAGATTAAGGGCCAAAATATATGACTGGAAATAAAACAGTTTATGATATCTATATAAAGAGACAAGAGATTCATTATTGATTCTACTGTAGGAGATTTCACGTGAAGAGATTGAGTTCATCCAAGGCTGATCAAACTAGTTGAAGATAGAACCGAGCAATTCTGCAGACAACACCAAGCATTAGAGAAAGCAATTACCGAGCAAAATAGAGTTGGAGGAAACAAACAGATTGAATTGATTATTGATCATATGTATTTTTGAGCTTAGCATAGATTAAAAATCTACAAACAAAGTTGTATTTAAATTAGATCATTATTGTATCATTTTAACCATTTCTACATATAAATATCTTAACTGAGTGGGACTTAACAATCTTTATATTTCAATATGACATTCAATGAACATTGATTGTTTTCTTGTTGACCCCATAGTGAATGTTTGGTCAAGGGAGAACTGTTAGTGATAAATCCTCTAACCAAGTCACACCTCATAGTGTGTTTTGTAACCTTTAACAGGGTTGTCTCTCAATTGAGCTCACTTCAGAAGAGTGAATTATTTTGGGTTACCGGTCCCAAGTGGTTTTTCCCCTTACAGGGTTTCCTCGTTAAAAATCTATGTGTTATTGTTAGAATAATTTTAAAGTAACTAAGAGGGGTTGAATCAATTATCCTCGAGTCTAGATTTACTAATTGAACTTTTAAACACTTCAACCTATTTAGATCTATTCAACAATTTCACTCAATCACTATAGAATATAATCAATAACATAAACTTATAGTCCACTATCCGAAAGTAATCAACTTGCAGAATATAAAACATAACACATCAAATAACATTCACACAAGTATGACACTAGGATTTAACGTGGAAACCCAATTTGGGAAAAAACACCATTAACATGCTACCAAATATTCACTCTTTTGAAGTGAGCTCTATGAGGATCTAACCCTGTTAAAGGTTACAATACACACTGCTAGGTGTGACCCTATTAAAGGATTTAATCACCCTGTTAGGAGTGACCTTGTTAGAGGGATTAAGAACATCCCATTAGAATATCACCTTGATTAAAGGATTTAAACTGATACAATGGTTAGAAAGTAATAGTAGGTTCTAATCTAAAACATACAACTCACTTTGAAAATATAGATCCAATAAGCTAATATGTTGATTTACTGACTAGCCTTCATTGTCATCTTCATCTCTGATCTGCTCATAAATCCTTTCAAGCAATCACCTCAAATCTATTTAGCTCTTTTTGGCCTTTTGCTTAGGTTCACCAATCAACTGAATCAACCTCTCCCTCTCTCTTCATAACCTAAGGTCAGATTCATTGAATCCTTCCAAGATTTCATTCATCTCCTTCTCCTTCTATATACTTCTCAAAACTTCTCCTTGAATCCATAAGAAGATAGTTTACTATGTATTAAATACTCCAGGTCATTTATCCTTATCTTCAACATGTTTTACACATCCCAAGAATTCAACTATGTCGACTGGGAATCTCAATTCCTTCACAAACTATAATTACTGACACTTGCCCAATACTATGTTCTTCTACTCGATCATCACTGGATAGCTCATTCATCGCTAAAATTGTTCTTCTCGGCAATTATTTTCTTCACTCAGTTAATTCTCTGATACTTGATAATTACTGATGCTCGATCGACACTAAAATTAGCTCAGCTTATATTGGTGCTCGGTCAACACTAGCATCACTCAGCTTACACTAAATTTTCTTTATCTTCTTCTCTTCTATGTTTCAAATCAACTATCTTCTTCACTTAGTATTATAGATAAACAACTCATTACCTTTCCAATGTGCCAACTAATCAAGTACCCATTGTAGTTTCTCATAACTCAACCTTTCCACTAGGTCTTCTTGTTATTTCCTCTTTTCAAATCCTCTTCATCAATCAAAAGATATGGTATTTTACTAGATAGCAACTGTCTCACCAATTAAGGTTTGACATCAATGACAATATAACAATTGTTTGAATTGTAGTTTCCAACAATCTCCCTCTTTGGCATTGATAGAAACACCACATGCAACACCATAAACTCCATATGCATAGCTACCATACAATCCAAAAAGTATGTAATGAAGCAACTTCTGTCAACTCTCTTTGTATTTATATCTTCATTAATATCCTTAGCTTCATTTTGATTCTCATCCAAATATCAGCTCCCTCTTGGATAGATTTATCCCTCTTTGTATGTGCATCCATTTTACTGAATCTCTCCCTCGGGTTCATTAAATCTCTCTCTCTTTGACAACAATGCCAAAGACATTCATCTTCACCATGTTGATATCTTCATGTCAGTTCTCCAATTTATATACTTCCTCTGTCATCTTTCTTATGACTGTTCAACATCTTGTTCTTTCTTCTTCATGACTTTAGGCAACTCCTAAAGTGTGACCTCTTTGCATCAATTTTTCAAATATTCTGATTAGTACATTTGATGCAATGCTCCTACTTGATCTAGGCAGCTTCAGTTAGGGGAATAACCCCTAATTTACCTCTTAGATATTCATGAGCATCCTTAGGTAAAGCCTTAGTGAATATATCTGCTAATTTTTCCTTTGTATCCACATACTCCAATCTCACTTGTCTTGAACTAGCTCTCTCAAGTAATGATACTTGATAGCAATATGCTTAGTCTTAGTGTGCATCACATGATTCTTTGATATATTGATAGCGCTTGTGTTATCACAGAAAATAAAAATTGGCTCAGTGATTTCTTCCTTCATACCTTTCAACAATTTCTTGATCCATACTAAGTTTGAACAATTAATTGTTGTTGCTACATATTCAACCTTTGTTGTAGATTGGGAATTGCAATTCTATTTCTTGCTTGTCCAAGAGACTAGTCTTTTTCCTAGAAAGAATGCGCCACCACTTGTACTCTTTCTATCATCCACATGTCCCACCCAATCTACATCAGTATAAACTTTTAGTTCAAACTTATCATTCTTCTTGTAATACAGTCCATAATCTTTTGTTCCTTTTAGATATCTTAGTATCCTTTTCACTGCCATCATGTGATTCTCCTTAAGATTGGCATAAAATATTGCAAAAATCCCAACTGCTAATGCAATATCTGGTCTGCTGTGAACAACATATTGTATCTTTCCAATTGTTGACCTATAAAAGGTTTGATTTACTTCAGTTGTATCATCATTCTTTGATAGTTTATGTCCAGTAACCATAGGTGTACTTACTGGTCTAGAGTCCTCCATGCCAAAGGTTTTCAGTATCTCCTTGATATACTTATATTGTGTAATGTAGATACCTTTCTCCATCTAATAAAATTGCAGACCAACAAAGAATTTGATCTCTCCAAACATAGACATGTCAAATTCAGTTTGCATCTCATTTGCAAATGTTTGACATAGGGCATCTTATCCTCCAAATATGATATCATCTACAAATATTTTAGCTAATAGTATCCCTTTACCTTTTTTTAGTCTTCAAGTACAGATTGTTGTTGTCATTTGTTCTTGCAAATCCAATCTTGACCAAGTAATTTTTCAATCTCTCATACCATGCTCTAGGGGCTTGTTTTAATCCATACAGTGCTTTGTGTAGCTTACAAACCATGTTCCTCTTGCTTGGACCAAAAAATCCTTCTGGTTGTTCAATGTATACTTCTTCTTCTATTGCTCCATTCAGAAATGTAGATTTGACATCCATTTGATACACTTTGAATCCTTTGTAAGCTGCATATGCAAGTAGAGTTCTAACTCCTTCCAATCTAGCAACTGGGGCAAATGTCTCCCATAGTCAATTCCTTCTTCCTGTGCATACCTTTTGCATACCAATATTTTTTTTTTCCTTGTGACTTCTCCATGTTCTTTCAACTTATTTCTGAACACCCACTTTGTTCCAATAACATTCTTGTCCTCTGGTCTAGGCACTAGTGTCTAGGTTTTGTTCTTTTCTATCTGCTCAATTTTCTCATTCATGGCTTGAATCCAATCTTCATTCTCTAAAGAATTTTTCATTATCTTAGGCTCAAACTCACATAACAAGCATGTTTGATCTTTCAACTTACTTCTTGTCATAAATCCTATATCTTTTACTCCAATGATTTGATCTGGCTTATGATGTCTTCTCACATATTGTGCTAATGTAGGCTCTTGTCTTTTTTCTTCTTGCTTTTGATCTTCAAGTTCATCTTGTATCTCTTCTTCCTCTTCTGACTTCTCGACAACATCCTCCTGATGCTCGGTATCTTCTTTTTGTAACTCAGCAGGCTCTTGTTGTTGCTTGGCAACATTATTTTCTAGTTCTGATAAATTGTTGGTCTCTCCTTCCATGTATACAAAAGATCTATAATATTTAGGTTCCTTCTTGCATTCAATTTCATTCTTTTCATCATATTCATTAACTCTAACATTTTCACTTTCCACAACTTTGTTAGTGTTATAATTCAAACACTTATAAGATTTTCTCTTAGTGGAATAACCTAGGAATATGCCTTCGTCACTTTTAGCATCAAGTTTTCCATTTCTACTGTCCTTGAGTATATAACATTTTCTTCCAAAGACTTTAAAGTATTTCACATTAGGTACATAACCATGACATAACTTAAAATGTGTAGCATTTGTACCTTTCTTGATTTGTACTTGGTTCAAGGTATAAATAGTTGTGCTTACAACTTCTCTCCAGTACTTTTGTGCAACATTCTTCTCTATAATCAATGTTTTAGCACAATCCATGATTGATCTATTTCTTCTCTCTATTGTACCATTCAATGGAGGTGTCCTTGGTGTTGACATTTGTCTCTTAATTCCTCTATCATTGCATAATATGTTGAACTCATTAGATATGAACTCTCCTCCTCTATCAAATCTCAGACACTTTAATATTTTACCTATTTCTTTCTCATCTTTTGCCAAATACCACTTAAACAACTGAAAGGCATCAAATTTTTCCTTAAGAAACATCACAGTCATCATTCTAGAGTAATCATCAACAAACAGAATGAAATATTGATCACCACAATAGCTTTGTACTCCAATAGGTCCACATAGGTAAGTATGAACCAATTCTAAAATATCATCAAAAGTATGTGTCTTGCTCTTGAAACTAGACTGTCATTTTTCCCAATTGACATTGTTTACACATCACATTATCAGGTTTCTTCAATCCTGGTAAACCTCTAACTCTTTTCATCTTTTAATGCTTACCAAATTGTCAAAATTCACATGACATAACCTCTTATGCCATAACCATACATCATAAAATTGGGCAAACAAACATGATTCTTTAGATAGGTTTAGATAAAATAATTTACCTCGTGTTTGTTCTCTACTTCTAATTTTTTCACTAGTGGCATCAAATATCTTAGCCTTTTTGTGATGGAATTCAACTCGGTAACCATAATTGTTCAACTGTGCAACACTCAACAAATTATAGTTAAGTCCTTCAACCCAATAAGCATTATCACATCTTATCTTATCAGTCAATCTTATTAATCCTTTTCCCTTCACAAGACAAGGTGCATCATTACCAAACTTAACACTACTACCTTTGTAATGATTTAAGGTTTCAAACTTACTTTTATCACCAATCATGTGATGTGAGAAACCACTATCAATTATACATCTATCACCTTTACTTGTATATGAAATAAGTGCAGTTTTCTCATCTTCATCAGAATCATCTTTCATAGCAACATAAACAACATCTACATCACAATCATCAGATTCACTATCAGTTTCTTCTTTAGTAATATAACAAGACTTCTTACCTTTATCCTTGTAGTCCTTATACCTTTTGTGATATCTATCATCCCTTTTGTCTTTATACTTGCTTTCTCTTCTTTCATCCTTGTCATTCCTGGTAGGGCATCTTGCTGCAATATGACCAACTTTGTTACATGAAAAATGGATTATAGGAAGTTTACCTTTCAATTTTCCTTTTCCTCTTGGTAGGTCTTCTAGCCATTAGTGCCTCAAGATCATCAATATCATCATCAGAAGTGTCACTGTCACTATCACTGTTCACACATCTTTCTTTTCCTTTCTTTGACTTTTGAAGAACCATTTGAGACTTGAATGCAGATTCAATATTGTGAGTAGTGAAATTATCAAAATTTGACAATTCAAAAGTAGTCATTCTACCAACTAGACCTTCCAAAGTTAGGTTGTTACCAGGAGCACATCTCAATTCTTATATTGCAGAAACTCTAATGGCATAAATGGGAAGTAGGGTTCTCAAAACCTTGCTAATAATAGTTTCATCATCAATATTTCCATTAGCTCCTCTAATAGCATCCACTACCTCTTTAACTTTGGCACAATCTTGAACAATAGTTTCACCTTCGAACATTCCCATTTCATCAAACTTACCTCTCAAGCTTTTAGATTTGGCTCTCAGTACATTTGTGTTTCCACCAAGATAGTTTCCAGTGTGTCCCACATTTTCTTTGCATTAGTACAATTCTTGATGTCTTCAAATTTAAGATAACTTAGGGTTGATGCAATCTCCAACATTGCCTAATTGTGTTCTTTCTTTTCCTTCATCTCCTAAGTTGTCATAGGTGCAACTACTGGTATGTAAGAATTCTCCACATAATATTTTTTTGCATCACCAATTCCAGCTAGGTGTAACTTCATCAAGCTTTTTCATGTAGGGAAGTTCTCCTTGCTTAGCTTTGGTACCTCCTTTTTGTACGTCATGATCTTTAGCTTCAAGTACCTTCAAACTTTCTCCTTAAAAGAACCCAATGCTTTGATACCAATTGTTAGAATTATTTTAGAATAACTGAGAGGGGGGAGGGGTGAATCAGTTATCCTCAGGTCCAAATGTACCAATTGAACTTTTAAAACACTTTAACCTATTTAGATATATTCAACAATTTCACTCGATCACTATAGAATATAATCAGTAACATAAACTTGCAATCCACTATCCAAAAGTAATCAACTTGCAGAATATAAAACATAACACATCAAATAACATTCATACAAGTCCAGATGTACCAATTGAACTTTTAAACACTTTAACCTATTTAGATATATTCAACAATTTCACTCGATCACTATAGAATATAATCAGTAACATAAACTTGCAATCCACTATCCAAAAGTAATCAACTTGTAGAATATAAAACATAACACATCAAATAACATTCATACAAGTCCAGATCTACTAATTGAACTTTTAAACACTTTAACCTATTTAGATATATTCAACAATTTCACTTGATCACTATAGAATATAATCAGTAACATAAACTTGCAATCCACTATCCAAAAGTAATCAACTTGCAGAATATAAAACATAACACATCAAATAACATTCATACAAGTATGACACCGGGATTTAATGTGGAAAACCAATTTGGGAAAAACCACCATTAACATGCTACCAAATTTTTACTCTTCTAAAGTGAGCTCTATGAGGAGCCAACCTTGTTAAAGGTTACATTACAGAATGCTAGGTGTGACCCTGTTAAAGGATTTAATCGCCCTATTAGGAGTGGCCTTGTTAGAGGGATTAAGAACATCCCATTAGAATGTCACCTTGATTAAAGGATTTAAACTGATACAATGGTTAGAAAGTAATAGTAGGTTCTGATCTAAAACATACAACTCACTTTGCAAATATAGATCTAATAAGCTCATATATTGATTTACTAACTGGCCTTCATTGTCATCTCCATCTCTAATCTGCTCGAAAATCCCTTCAAGCAATCACCTCAACTCTATTCAACTCTTCACAACACTTCTCATCCTTCTACTTAGGTTCACCAATTAACTGAATCAACCTCTCCCTCTCTCTCCATAACCTATAACTAGGTCATCCTTATACCTCCTTTTATTAGTTAGTCTAATCTTTTGTCACTTAATATCTTCCGTAGATCTTAGGTTTAGGTCAGATTCATCGAATCCTTCCAACATTTTATTCATCTCCTTCTCCTTCTAGATACTTCTCAAAACTTCTCCTTGAATCCATAATAAAATGGTTTACTATGCATTAAATAATCTAGGTAATTCATCCTTATCTTCAACATGTTTTACATATCCCAAGAATTCAACTATGTTGGCTGGGAATCTCAATTCCTTCACACAAACTATAAATTACTGACACTCGGGCCAATATTGTGTTCTTCTGCTCAATTATCACTAGATAGCTTAGTCATTGCTAAAATTGTTCTTCTCAGCAATTACTATCTTTGCTCGGTTAATTCTTTGATACTCGGGTAATTACTGATGCTCACTCAACACTAAAATTAGCTCAGCTTTATACTGGCGCTCCATCAACACTAGCATCACTCGGCTTACACTAAAGTTTCTTTATCTTTCTTCTCTTTCTATGTTTCAAATCAATTGTCCTTATTCACTTAGTGTTATATATAAACAACTCATTACCTTTCCAATGTGCCAACTAATCAAGTACCCATTGTAGTTTTCTCATAACTCAACCTTTCCACTATGTCTTCTTGTTATTTCCTCTTTTCAAATCCTCTTCATCAATCAAAAGATATGGTACTTTAACTAGATAGCAATTGTCTCACCAGTTAAGGTTTGACATCAATGACATTATAAAAATTGTTTCAATTGTAGTTTCCAATAGTTATATGTGTATGTATGTGTTGAATTGTTATTTTACTTTACACATTACTATAACTGGATTGATCGGTAAACACAGTATTTAATTTAATGGTAATCGGTGTATGAAGAGAAAGGCATAGTTAATATTTTACCGAGTTGATTAATTTATTTGAAAAGTTTTTTTTTATATACATCTGGGAGTATTTGGGACTATATGATAACTAGACTTAATTGATTCACCCCCTCTCTCAGCTATCTAACAGTCTGGTACCTACATCACCAAACTGAGAAAAGAATATACACCAATATATACACATATCTATACAAATAGTGGTAGACAAGGAGGAGGATTACGACATCATGTGGATGTCCCACATGAGTGACTATGACTCCCTCCCCCCATCCCACAAGGCACATCAGACATTATCGATAATAAAACATATCTGGGTTAGTATTGTCAGCTCCAAAAAATAATCATAACTTCATAATGTGAAAACAAAGAAATTAATCATTCTCAATGATCAATATCATCATGTATATACACACAACATGTCATGCTAATACTTCAAATCATTTACTAACTTTCATAAAACAATTTTTATTATCCAAACAATACTCATAATATCTCATCATCTAATCAAAATAAGCAAAACATGGAATCTGTAATAATCAATGTAATAATCATGTCAGTCCAAAATATCAGGGTACTAGGGTGGGCATTACAAGTTGTGTCGATGATAATGTTAACTATGAAGTAATACATCCAAGGGGTGTATTCCTTCACATTTAGCTCCCCAAAGATGCAACACAACAGTTACAATTATCTCCTAGATAGGCAAAATGAAATTCAACCCACATAATGGTTCTAGATACCTTTGAGGCATCCTTTCACAAACTTCTTATTTTTTTTGGATGGTAAATAGGATGAAGGAAGCCTAGAACATGAAGCCTATGTGGTTCCTTAACAATTTTAAATATTTTACCATAATTAATATTGGGAGTTATCCAAAAATCTCAAAACACAAGCAAGAGAAGTGCTTTTAATTTAAACAACCTGCTAACTCAAGAAATTTTGAAAATGTGGCTACAAAAGCAACTGGTAGGCCGAAACCAAATTTATGAACCAAGAGAGCCAATGACTAGTTGATGAACAATGATCATTCAAACAAAAGGGTGTCAAACCAAAAGTTTAGAGTGGGGGTTCTTGACATGTGGCCTACAACTTGGCCAAACTAGATAAGGTTTGAAACCCTAGCAAGCCCTAATTACACATTAAAAATGAAATTGTAGCTTGCCATCTTTAAAAAATGACGCATGAATCAAGACACACAAATGTCAAAAAACAAAAGCTCTAATTATACGACGATGATAAATTAGAGGTGTCAAATGCTCAACACTTGTAACTAGGACACAAAGGAACCCCATAACTCAAGAATCACAGGCCCTGAATTAATTTCAAGGCCAAGAAAATTTCATGAAAAAAAATCCCTTATTACGCTACTCCCTACGAAAAAACTAAAAACAATAGAAAGTAAGAAAAATGAAAAAAAAACACGGAAAAGAAAACCCTAATTTTACTCACAAAAATGTGAAGAAACAACTCACCTAAAACAGAATGTCACACGTAGTGGCCAAAGAATTCTCCAAAAACACTTCGTTCGCAACCAAATCTTCTGACAAACACACAAATTTGCAGGCTTGGAAACTTGGTCACGTGGTCGCAAAAGCACTCTCTGGTGATAAGTTTTAAACCACTTGGTGAGTAAAAATGACCTTTGAAAGGT